>CAUYLG010067644.1:0-22238 GCA_963573385.1 Cacajao melanocephalus
AAAACTTTTATATAGCTTTTTTTTTTTTTTTTTTTTTTTTTTTTTTTTTTTTTTTTGCCGTAGACCAAACAAAACATATCTGTGGACCAGTTTGCAGTTTCCTCTGTGGACAGTCATAGTCAGGTGTTAATTGTCCAGTGAGACCCGTACCTGTAAGATATGAATAAAATTGACTACATAGTAATTCATCAACTCTTTAGTAAACCTTTTAAAATATATAACTTGTTTGTCCTCTTTACCTAATTATGTTATTCCTAAAATTGCAACATGTAATTCCATGAAGGTATTATTTAGCCAGAAACACTCATGCATTGATGTACCCAACAAGCCACTGAATAGTTACTCTTCAGGGTGAAAACAGGAATTTGGCTTCTCTTGATTGAGTTTACCTACACATAGTGGCTGTATAATAGTGGCCTCTGACAGGAGCTATTTGTGTTTGCACAGAAAGTTTTCACATATCACCTAAAATAGGGAATGTGTCCCCAGTCTCAGTGCTAACTGTTAGTGGGGTCCTGTATAAATTAGTAAGTCATCTGTTGACTCAAGGTTCTTTCTGTCTTCATGGTGCTCTACATCAGGAAATGAAACAAACAAGAAACACACTAGCTTCAACACTTAATCCAGATTAGTCTTCACCCCAAAACACAATTTATAAAACTTTTTAAACATTAGAGAATACTGTAGCCTTTCAGCTTGCACTGTAAGTATACAGACTATATGAATACATAAGTGTATATACACACATATACAGATAAACATACCATATATACATATATATATACATATATATATATATATATATATTTTTTTTTTGAGACAGAGTTTCCATCTTGTTGCCCAGGCTAGAGTGCAATGGCGCAATCTCTTGGCTCACTGCCACCTCCGCCTACCGGGTTCAAGCAGTTCTTCTGCCTCAGCCTCCCAAGTAGCTGGGATTACAGGCATGTGCCACCACGCCTGGCTAATTTTGTATTTTTAGTAGAGACAGGGTTTCTCCATGTTGGTCAGGCTGGTCTTGAACTCTCGACCTCAGGTAAGCTGCCTGCCTCAGCCTCCCAAAGTGCTGGGATTACAGGGGTGAGCCACCGCACCTGGTCATACCATGCATATTTATTATAGATGACATTTTGTTAAACCTTTATTAGGTTTTTATTTCAACCATTAACTCCTCTAAAAGCTAAAACCAAAAACGTACAGATTTCCTTTTTTTGTACCAATTACTTTCCCTTATGCTAGGGACAGGCAGGTGAGTTAGGTGTAAATGAAACCCGTGTCCAGGAAGCTGGCAGTTTAGTAGGGAAGCAGCAGTGAGCAGAGGATGTGTATAGCAATTCTCTCTCTCTCTTTCTCTCTCTCTCTCTCTCTCCCTCCCTCCCTCCCTCCTTCCTCTCTCTCTCTCTCCCTCCCTCCCTCCTCTCTCTCTTTGTTTTTGAGACAGGGTCTCTCTCTGTCACTCAGGCTGGAGTGCAGTGGCATGATGAGGGCTCACTGCAGCTTTGTCTTCCAGGGCTCAAGAGATCCTCCTGTTTTAGCCTCCTAAGTAGCAGGGGCTACAGGCATGCATCACCACACCCAGCTAATTTTTTTTTTGAACTTTGTAGAAACAAAGTCTCACTATGTTTCCCAGGCTGGTTTCAAATTCCTGAGCTCAAACGATCCTCCTACCTCAGCCTCCCAAAATGCTGGGATTACAGTTGTGAGCCACCATGCTCAGCCTATAGCGATTCTTTTCTTTTTTTGAGACAGAGTCTCACACTGTCACCCAGGCTGGAGTGCAGTGGCGTGATATCGGCTCACTACAACCTCTGCCTCCCGGGTTCAAGTGAATCTCCTGCCTCAGCTTCCTGAGTAGCTGAGATTACAGGTGTACACCACCACACCCAGCTATTTTTTTTTTTTTTGTATTTTTAGTAGAGATGAAGTTTCACCAACTTGGCCAGGCTGGTCTCAGATAGAGACTTTAGGTGATCTACCTGCCTCGGCCTCCCAAAATGCTGGGATTGCAGGTGTGTGAGCCACCGCACCTGGCCTTTATCTTGATTCTTTAAGGGCCAGGCTCTTGCTAGGGCTTCTCGTGTATTATCTCATTTAGCCTTCACAACACTTACTTGATACCTTAGAGTTAAGGAAACCAAACCCCGACGTGTCTGAGCTTGTGTAGATAGCAAATAGGGTTTGAATCAATAAGTATTTGATTCCAGAGCCTGCCCTCTACCCTAGAGGCTCTTAGGTAGGTACCAACATAAGTTTGGTCGGGTAAAAGGTTTTGAGGATGAGGGAAAAACATTTACATCATTAGCATTATGAATCAAGTTGATCCACTTAATTTTAACCTATAATCTTACCACTCAAATTCTAGAGAATAGTGTATCTACTTCTTTTCTCTTTTTAATATTTTTTTATTGGGTTCTTGTAAATGGGACAAGGTGGATTTTAAAATACATTTAATGGGGACTGTTTAACCTTTGGGTAGTCACTTAATGTTTTTAGGTTCTAACGCTCTCGCATGTTAAAATTCTGAGATTATATGACTGTATATTTAAAAAGGACTGGAAGGAAATACATCAAAATGCCCACATTGGTTGTCTATAGATGATAGAATGAAAGCTGTCTTGATTCTCTTGTTTGCTCCTATTAAGGCAATCAGATGGTATTTCTCCTGTACTCAGAGCCCTGGCTGCTCCCCGCCTGGCCTCTCCTCCGGGCTGCTGTGGAATCAGAAGAGCCTTAAAGGGAAATGTAGGAGAGAAGGTTGGATCTACTTTCATGTCCTTCCAGGGTTGTGACCCCTCAAGTCCTGGCTGCCTTAGCTGTTCTCTATTACCTTCAAACAGCCAGTTCGTCTTTATTTCTTTTTTAGTTTTGTCTGGGTTGGCTTGATACACGTTAGTCCATCATATCCAGATGTGTCTAGCTAGGTCTTTTGAATGCAACATTTCGGGTGTTCGTGCTTAGTTGTTAGTGGACATCAGAGTCACTAGTCAGATGAAACAGTTCTCGGCTTTAACTCCTAGAAATTCTGGTAACATCATGTATAGTGAGGGCTGCACATCTAGCAGGTGGCCAGGTAAGTCTCCCCACTTCCCTTGCCTCTCTTTCTTCTTTCTGACATAACGTGAAGAAGGGCGTGTTTGCTTCCCCTTCTGCCATGATTGTAAATTTCCTGAGGCCTTCCAGCCATGAGGAACTGTGAATCAATTAAACCTCTTTCCTTTATAAATTACCCAGTCTCGGTGGTCTGCGAATCACACTTTGTGAGCCACTGACTTTTAGGGAGTTTGTTCTTAATTCACTAGATAATAGGGAAATAATACAGAGGCTTGAAAGGTGATGTCTTGATGACAGAACACGGCAATGGGGAGGGCAGAGGAGGTAGCTGTTGGGCCTGTCTCCCGGTGAGAGTTGAAAGGGACTGAACTGAAGCAAAGGCCTTGGAACTGAAAGGTGGGGAAGGGTGCAGAGAGAGGTGCCACACAGGAGTCCTCTGTGAGTCCCGGCAGGGTCTGAATGCACGTGGGAGTGGTGAGAGAGAGAACTTTAAAGTCCAGGTTTTGTGTCTCAGTGACCTAGTGTGGTCATATCATTAGAAATGTGTTGAGGCCAGGCACAGTGACTCATGCCTGTAATCTCAGCACTTTGAGAGGCTGAGGCAAGATGATGACTTGAGGCCAGAAGTTTAAGACCAGCCTGGGCAACATAATGAGACCCCATCTCTAAAAAAAAAAAAATAATAAATAAAAATAAAAAATAAAATAAAAATGAATGGGCATGGTTGTGCACACCTGTAGTTCCAGCTTCTTGAGAGGTTGAGACAGGAGGATTGAGCCTAGGAGTTAAAGGCTACAGTGAGCTATGATCACACCACTGAACTCCAGCTGGGGTGACAGAGCAAGTGCCTATCTCAAAAAAATAAATAAATAAAAAAGAGGGGTTGAATTCTGGGAAGGAGCTGCTATGTGGGTTTACGAGTGAGCACAATTTATAGATACCAATCTCAAAAGCTGTTCTAGTTTGTAGATAATATGTCTTCCTTGATACCAACAAGGATACTTCCATGATTCAAACAAGGAAACACAGTGCCCTCTCCTATTACAGCACTCTTAATTGTGTCATGTTTTAATGAGGTGCAAAGATCATGCAGCCTGGCACATGAAATGTGTTAGAATAGGGTACTGTTAGTTGAAATTCATGTCCTCAAGCTTGAGTGTGAAATGATGCAATATACATGAATATGACACCCAGAATTATTTCTGTACACTGCATCCTAAGTCATAGACTACAAAATAAAATCAGAGGATTAGAGACCTACAGGACATCATGTCAGTGGGGATCTAAAATCAGTGCTTATCAATGCACAGTGCATCTTGGCATAATCCCTGAAGTCTTGTCCAGTGCTTGGTGAGATAAGCAGTTTTGGTTAACATAATGGCTGCAGTTGGTGTTTGGGTGGGTGAGCTGCTTCCCTGGGATTTGTGCCTCCTTAGGGTTGCCAAGGCAAGAGGGTGAATAGAATCCCAACGGGGGAGGAACAGGGATATGTAGGGCTCTTCAAGGTTCGGTGCTAAAGGAAGAGGATGGAAGAGGGTGGAAGGGTGGCCTATTTTCTTATTCATCATTGGTCCAACAAGCCCTTAGAAGCAGAGGTGATTTCTTCTATGCCTTCTCTTAGGTTAGGTTAATAAATCCTTTATTTAATAGGATTAGCTATAAAATGATAGATTATTTTTCTTATATTTCTCTTCCTCCATGCTCTGTTTCCTTGACATTTCTATTAAAACTTGCTAATTTCTCATGTCTGATTTTAAAATTAAAACAAACCCCATTGATATGGTTTGGCTGTGTCCCCAACAAAAATCTCATCTTGAATTGTAGTTCCCATAATCCCCACATGCCATGGGAGGGACCTGGTGGGAGGTTATTGAATCATGGGTGTGGTTTCCCCCATGCTATTCTCGTGATAGTTCTCATAAGATCTGATGGTTTTATAAGGGGCTTCCCCCTTTACTAGCCTCTCATTCTTCTCCTTCCTGACATAATGCGAAGAAGGACATGTTTGCTTCCCCTTCTGCCATGATTGTAAGTTTCCTGAGGCCTCCCCAGCCACATGGAACTGTAAGTCAATTAAACCTATTTCCTTTATAAATTACCCAGTCTTGGGTATGTCATCATAGCAGTGTGAGAACAAACTGATATACTCATTCACCTAGTATTCTGAAATGATGCCACTTGTCTTTCTTATTAATCCTAGCTAGCTCTGGAAATGGAGCTTTCAGTGGCATCCAGTGTCACCGGAACACATTGGGGGCTATGATATGGTTTGGCTCTGTGTCCCCACTCAAATATCATCTTGAGTTGTGATCCTTCGTGTTGGATGAGGGACCTGATAGGAGGTGATTGGATTGGATCACAGGGGCAGATTTTAGGTGTTCTCGTGATAGTGAGTTCTCACGAGATCTGCTTGATTGAAAGAGTATAGCACTTTTCCCTTGGCGCTCTCTCCCTCCTGCTGCCATGTGTGCCTGCTTCCCCATCCGACATGATTGTCAGTTTCCTGAAGTCTCCCAGCCATGCCTCTTGTACAGTGTGCAGAACTGTGAGTCAGCTAAACTTCTTTTCTTTTTAAATTACCCAGTCTCAGGTAGTTTGTTTTATAACAATGTGAGAATGGATGAATACAGGCTATCTAACTCCAGCTTCCCTCACCCATTGCCTATTAACTAAATTTCCCAGTTAATTGGCACTTCCACTAGGGCTGGAGAAAGTTGCTATTCACTGTGCATTCATTAAACACATCTATTGAGTGCCTGTTGTGTGCCATGCACTGTTCTGAGTGCTGAGGATGTGGCAGTGAACGAAACAGACAGCAATTCCTGTTTCTGGTGGGGTAGAAAGATGATTGTAAAATGCATAGGACGTGGATGTGATAGATGCCATTGAGAAAAGCCACAGATGGATTTGGAGGACTGGGGATGCTGTTTTAACTAGGGTGACCAGGAGAGATTTCATAGAGCAATGTGGCTAACAGGGGGAAGAATGTTCCTGACAGAGGGAACAGCGAGGGCACATGTCCTGAGACAGGGAGAGCCTGGCATGCCGAAGGGCAAGCAGCCAGTGTTCTCTAGGCATCATGACCAACGAAAGGGGAAGCCAAGGGTGTGGAGCCCTAGAGACCTGAGCTTCGGCTTACAGTCATTGTTTCGAGGAGCTGTTGGGGGATTTTGAGCCAGAAAGTGGTATCAGATTTACGTTTAAAAATGATAATGGTGACTGTGCAGGGGTGGGATCAGGGAACCAGTTCAGTTGCCATGGCAATAGTCACATGAAAGAGATTGAGAGGTGGCCAGGTTCTGGGTATTCTGAAAGGCCAGTAGGATTTACTGAGGGGTTGGATATGGGTATGAGAGGACACCCTTGAAGGGTTTGATCCAAGGAATTGGAAGGATAGAGTTGCCATCTCTTGAGAGGTGGGAGAAGTAAGTTAAGGAAAGATCTGGTTTTTTTTTTTTTTTTGAGGCAGAGTCTCACTCTGTCACCCAGGCTGGAGTGCGGTGGCATGATCTCTGCTCACTGCAACCTCTACCTCCTGGGTTCAAGTGATTCTCCTGCCTCAGCCACCCTAGTTGCTGGGATTATAGGCATACACCACCATGCCAGGCTACTTTTTAAATTTTTAGTAGAGATAGGGTTTCACCATGTTGGCCAGGCTGGTCTTAGACTCTTGACCTCATCAAGTGATCCGCCTGCCTCGGCTTCCCAAAGTGCTGGCAAGATCTGGCTTTTAATTTTACAGTGCCCGTTAGCCCACCAAGTGAGGAAGACGGTGGGATATATGTGTCTGGATTCATTGGAAAGGTTGATACTGGAGAGAAATTTGCTGGCCACTGGGGTACAGATGGTATTAAATCTTTGAGACTGGATGATATTACCAAGTGAGTGAGAATAGGGAGACAAGCAAAGGAATCTAGGGCATTGCAGCTAACCAGCAAGAACTGCAGTGCCAGTAAGTAGGAAGAGGACTAGGAGAAGGTAGTGACCAGGGGCAATTGAATGAGGTGTTCCCAGAACGAGGTAGTGATCAACTGGGGCGAATACTGCTGTGAGGTCAGTGAGAGGATGATTAAGAATTGACTATTGTATTTAGTTAGCTGTTTGCAGGCTGGTGAACTTGACAAGGTGGTTTTGGTGGATTGATGGGACACGTATCTGATGAGTAAATTCAAGAACAAACAGGAGGAGAGGAATCGATGCCCTAAGAAGCCACCTGATTGTGAAGCACCTCCCTGAATGCGCACAGCTCTTTGTATTCTCAGGATGACATTCGTGCTGAATGCGTTTTATTTTCATTCCTTTAAAATCTGTGATCAACTTTTGGAATAGATCACTGTTGGGTAACTAGATATCTGATAAATGGGGACATGTTATGCCCTCCCTGAACTGAGTAACAGGACACTGTAGATTATGCAACCCCTTATTTTAATACTAACAATGCCATTCATTTAGTGAATGACCATGTATTGGTGGCTTCTACAGAGAAGAGTTATTCAGCAGAAATTATTGCTTCATCTTGTTTTCACATTGTTATAGAAATGAAGATCAGGAAATGAGAGTGAATAGCTCTCTCTCTGAGTTTGGGGTTATTCTATAACTTAACTATGTAAGTAGAAAAGATTTGTTATGGACAGATCCAAAACCTTGGAAGAATTCCTTGTTACTAACGATTTACCTTTATATCTTTCAAGGATTTATCTGAAACATTCAGAATGCCATGAAATCATATATATGTCATGTCTGTTACAGACCCTAGGTGGAAGGCATTTGTTAGCAGGAAAACGAGTGCAACTCGAGATAAATCAATCAACTTGAAATAGAATTCACCAACTGTTTATTGAGTACCTACCATTTGTCAAGTTCTTTTCTAGGTGCAGTGAATAAGACAGGGGCCCTGTTTGTTTGGCACTTTCAATTAAGTGGGATACAGACAAATCAACAGGCATTTAGGCTACAGGGCGTCATGGAAGCGCAGAGGAGGAATATCTCACACAGATATGAATGGGCGCTGCAAAAGAGGGCTTCCTGGAGGAAGAGACATTTAAATTGAGACCTGTAGGATGAGCAGGAGGTAGCTAGGTCTAGGGCAGTAGAATATTCTTGGCAGAAAACCGGGAGGCAAGAGACAGCATGGCATTTTGACATTTGTCAGCCACTGAAAGAAGTCGATGGTGCTAAATCTATTGTGAGGTGAATGGAAAGAGATGAGGGTGGAGAGTCAGGAGTGGGGTGCTAGATCACCAAGGCCCTCTCTAAGCCTTCAAGCACATGGGATCCAAGGAAGGAATGAAGATCTTTTAATGGCCTTCCTTTGTGGAGGAACTGAGTGTGTGTGTATTTGTATATATGTATTGCGTATGTACACACATAATAGATACATTACACATATTAGATACATTGTGCACATATATACACACACAATGCCCATATACATGCAAGTATTGTATATATCATATATACATACATAATACATAAATACATATGTGTATGCATGTAGACGTATACACTTATATACATATAAATATACATATATGTGTTTTTATGTTTTAGGGCTTATGCTTTGATTCAGAATTCTATCAGGCAGGCACTGTCCTCTCTTTAATGGGACGTAGCAGTAACTGGGTTTTAGACCTGGAGTGGCCCAGTCACCCTACTGTAGGGGAAGCTCTTGGATCTCCAAGGGGAAATGTTACTTAAATGCTCTGTGCAAAAAGGAACTTGACTTACTGGGCGTTTATTTCCTTTGATCTGTGAAATATAAAACTGAGCTGACTTTAAGCATAAGAAAAGATGAAAAACTCTTCATTAAAGAAAGAAGGAACTACTAACCCTTTGACCTAAGCTGAAAAGAAGATGGGAGTTTGAGCTGACAGGGAGTGGGAGAGGAAAGGGGAGCGGTGACGAATGGAGAGGAGGGGAGACAGGGGACGGGGAAGGCGGAGGAGCCCGGACTGCGGAAGTTTGGAGGGGAGTGTTTCCCAGAGGTCACACCTTGAGCTGTGGGTGTTTTCTGTGTTATCACCTGTGGTCTGCTGCCCATTGCTGATGAATGATTAGTAATTGTTTCTAGCTCAGTATGTAATTTAGTCTTTATATGTTTGGAGACTTCCCACTCTAGTGGGATCAGCCAAAGCATAGCATTTGTTAGAATTTTTTCTCTGGAAGTGGTCAGAAATATCAACTATCCAAGGGTTAGGATTCCACCACCCCATGCCCCCAAAGAAGGGTACAGGTAAGATAAACAATATTGTCCGGTATTTCCAACACAACACTGCCCTGCCCCCGATTTCACTGTACCTAGTATTTATACCCATATGCTGATATACAACAGAGTACGTTTTTTGTTTTTTTTTTTTTTTTTTGAGATCGAATCTCGCTCTGTTACCCAGGCTGGACAGCAGTGGTGGGATCTCGGCTCACTGCAACCTCCACCTCTCAGGTTCAAGTGATTCTCCTGCCTCAGCCTCCCAAGTAGCTGGGATTACAGATGTGCACCACCACACCAGGCTAAGTTTTGTATTTTTAGTTGAGATGGGGTTTCACCATGTTACCCAGGCTGGTCTCAAATTCTTGACCTCAAATGATCCACCCACCTTGGCCTCCCAAAGTGCTGGAATTACAGGCATGAGCCACGGTGCCCAGCAGCAATAGAGTGACTTCACACTGAAATCTTGAAAATACATACGGTGAGTGTCTCAGACACAGGCCCAGGTGAATCATACATTTGTTGTACCAGATCCAGAAGCAGCCGTGTGGGTATTTATTTCTGTGTTCCTGAACCCTGTAAGAACACAATACTTGAAATGAATGGGAATTGATTAGGCAGGATTGAAAAAAAACAAGCCAAAACCCGCAAGACCCCACCTACCTCTGATGGGTGTGGCTGCCCACCCTCCCCTCTGTGGTGTTTTCCAGATTGTTAGTGTGGTTGAGATTGTCCCATCATTCCTGGGGTTAAATGCACCCTCAGGTCTGGGAAAACTTCCATTTTCAACAGTCCAAAGTTAGAATTCAGTGGAATGTGATTTGAAAGTAATTTAACAAGGTACATTTTAAGTTTTTAATAGTTACCTTTTTAAAAAATAGCCCCAATTTTTCTGTTCCTGTCACCAGCCCCCAGTCATGATTTCAGAATATATGAGCTCTTGGAGGACATGGATAGCTGTATTTTAACTTTGAATTTAGCATCCTCATCTGTATATTTTAGCAATTTGAAATTCTGTTTTGTAACATTTTTTTCGGTATCAGTGGCCTTGTTTTCACATCCTGAGGGTGTTCTTATTTCCCCTCTTTTATCTTTTAAAAAGTTCCATCCCTAGAATGAGTATTGAAAAAATATTTCATTAAGATAGCATGCGTATTAGTATCTTTTTCATATTTTCAGATTTATAAATGAACTTTAACTTGATAGGTAATGTTTTAGTCGTGCTGTAGAAATTCCATGTCCTAAAATCATGGTCTGATGAATCAAGGAGAAAAGGAACATTTCCTAAGGGTAACTAATAACAAAGAAATAAAAAAGTACACATGTCCACAAGCAACCTTAGGAATTCAGGAAGAAACCTAAGAAGAATCTGCCTTGTTAAATGCAACTGTGATAGGTTTCCTGGGAGCGGTAAATGATGTGGAATCAATCTGTTATAATGACTTAGTTGTCATCAAAAGATCTCACACCAATATTGTGGGTTAAGGTTGGCAATTATCACCTTTGGTGGTAATTATGTAACTATAACATTATGAAAACATTATAAGACTACTTTAGTTTTCTTATAAAAGCAGATTACACAGTTTGGATCTTATGTTGTTATTACTGGTTTTGTTTGTGCTTTACAGATCCCAAGTTATAGTAAAAGTGGCAAACTGTTGATAAGATGCAAAGATTAGGGTTGTTTGGTTTGTTTTTTGTTTCATGTAGTTAACATCCTTTTTCTTTTATTTATTTTGTTTTGAGATGGAGTCTTGCACTGAAACCCGAGCTGGAGTGCAATGGCGTGATCTCGGCTCACTGCAACCTCTGCCTCCTGGATTCACACTATTCTCCTGCCCCAGCCTCCCGAGTGGCTGGGATTACAGGCGCATGCCATCACACCCAGCTTTTTTTTTTTTTTCTATTTTTAGTAGAGACAGGGTTTCACTATGTTGGCCTGACTGGTCTCAAACTCCTGACCTTGTGATCCACCCACCTGTGCCTCCCAAAGTGCTGAGATTACAGGTGTGAGCAAGCACCCTTTATCTCTTTTAAAAATGATTATTTTAATCTCAAACCTAAGTAATAGTAGTGTTAACATTTGTCCTTGAGATGGTCAAGGATGGCATCTGTTTATTCAAATTGGGACCCTGACAGTAAAGATCTTTGGTTAATATTTGATAGGGAAAGTAAAATCCAGAAGTCTCTTTGTCCAACTAAGTTGGAATCAGCCTATAAAAACTATGGCTCTGGCTTCAGCGTGTCTGTTTTGGGTGAAGGTGGGAGATGTGACATGGCTGTAGGTAATTGCCTGCAATAGAGAGTAATTGTTTTACTTTTAGGGATTTTGCCTGGAGAGAAAATGTGTTCATGTATCCATTTATTCATAGTCTCTTCCTGTCTCTGTTGGGGCTGGATAAATTAGTGTGTTTGTGGGCGGGCTGTTCCTCATTCTGAAACATTGTGGCTGCTGCAGGGTGACAGTACTGGAGAGCCAGGCCTGTGCAGGAACTGCTGGAGTTTGCATCCTTTACTCCCCATCGTGGTTGCCTGACGTTGGCCAATTTACCTACGTTGTTTAGTCAAGTAGCTCACCTTTAAACTTGGAATCACGCGGTTACTAAACTTTCAGGCTAAAGGAGATAATGTGAGTGAAGCATTTATCATATCAGCCATATTTTAAGGGCTTAATGAAACACTAGGTGCTATTTTTGTTGCATAGAACTCAGGCGTATCTTGGAAAAAAAAGTTCACATCTCCCAACAGGATAGTTTCAATCTCAAATCAAACAAAGATACTCTGCCTTTTATAATTAGTAAATTACTCGTCGGTGAGAGGAACGGTAAAGAGAAAACCAGATCCTATGTCCTTTGTGCAGTGTGTTAATATGAAATGGTGTTGATACTAAAAAGATCCTGCCATTGCACTCCAGCCTGACAAGAGAGCGAGACTCTGTCTCAAAAAAAAAAAAAAAAAAAAAAAAGAAAAGGAAAGAGGAGAAAGCTGGGCACAGTGGCTCATACCTGTAATCCTAACACTTAGGGAGCCTGAGGCAGGAGGATTGCGTGAGCCCATGAGTTCGAGACCAGCCTGGGCAGCAAAGTGGGATCCCTGTTTCTATTTTATCTTAATAAAGCTAAAAATTGGCCGGGTGTGGTGGCTCATGCCTGTAATCCCAGCACTTTGGGAGGCTGAGGGGGGTGGATCACGAGGTCAGGAGATCAAGACCATCCTGGCTAACATGGTGAACCCTGTCTCTACTAAAAATATAAAAAAAAAATTAGCTGGGCATGGTGGCAGTTGCCTGTAGTCCCAGCTACTTGGGAGGCTGAGGCAGGAGAATTGCTTGAACCCAGGAGGTGGAGATTGCAGTGAGCCGAGATTGTGCCACTCTACTACAGCTTGGGTGACAGTGTGAGACTCCGTCTCAAAAAAATAAATAAATAAAAATTTTAATAAAATATTTTAAAAAGAGAAAGATGGCTGGGCGTGGTGGCTCATGCCTGTAATCCTAGCACTTCGGGAGCCCAAGGTGGGCGAATCACCTGAGGTCAGGAGTTCGAGACCAGCCTGACTAACATAGTGAAACACCATCTCTACTAAAAATACAAAAAAATTAGCTAGGGGTGATGATGTGCGCCTATAACCCCAGCTACTCAGGAGGCTGAGGCAGGAGAATCATGTGAATCCAGAAAGGGGAGGTTGCAGTGAGCAGAGATTGCACCATTACATACTTCATCCCGGGGGACAGTGCAACACTCAATCACAAAAAAAAAAAAAAAAGAAAGGACAGCTGTACCTTCTTAAATGTCATGCTGTGGAGGGGTGATGGTAAATGATTTCTTAAATGTCTTTCCTCGGTTCTTCCACTAGCATAAGGAGAACTGAGGGCAGGGGATAGCAATGTGTACAGTAGGCATTACATGGCATAGGGGAGGCAGACACAAAGGCACACCCTTGAAGGCCAAATCTCTTGTTTTATCACAGTTAATGCCCAAGACTTACTATATTTCCTGCTTTACTGAGGTTTTTGATAAGTGGTGGGTGTGACAGTAATACATGGGTGTGTCCACGATGTAGTATGTACGCTGCTGAGTTATTGTCCTGGCAGAACAGCTCCAGATGGAAGCTGTGCCAACCCCAATTAAGGTTGTGCCAACCCCAATTAAGGAAACCAGCCCTGTTCTTCTTGAGAGCCAGGAAGTTATTTCGAAAGATCAGCTCCTGTAAGCACTGTGGGAGTAACTTATAGGAGCAGATCTTATAGAAGCAACCATTGGGCGGGTGACTACCCCTGTTACTCAGTCACTAGATTTGCTTCCTCAGTCTCCAAATCACAGAAAGTCTCAAACTTCTCAAGGGACTTTTAGATTGCCTGTGCAAAAGGGAGAAAGAATGATGCCCACAGGTGTCAAAGAGGTGTCGTGAACCACGCTGTTACTGTTAAGAGCAGATACCTGATGCATTATGGGAAATGTGGGATGTTAAATAAAAAACTTAAAAGTTGACCTGATTTGCTTTTTTATAGATGAAGGAGACTTTTTGTAAGGCATCTTTGAGCCAGGGGAAAAAAATGTTTCTATATTTTATTCAGTGTGTGCCTGTTTCCAGAACCAAGCTTTAGTAGGTGATTAATGTAGAAAAGTTCTTTTAAAAGTGGAAAAATCTGTATGCGCCAAAGAAGCCCCTTTCCAACCCTTTAGAAACACATATAATTTCTTCTAGATCAGTTTCCAAGTTAATATTTGTCTAATTTTCGTGTGTTGAGTAGTACTTTTCAAAAGATACTTGTAAGCCTTCTAGACCAGTCCTCCTCCTCCCAAACAATATAGGTTGGGAATGCTGTATAGGGAGAAGTGATTCATAATTAATGGATTCATGTACAGCATATTTTAGATGCTGTCAGTCTTCAAACTTGTACATTGAACTTAAAAGTTGAAAAAATTCACCAAATATTCCCATAAAGAGAAGTTTAAAATCCAAGCTAACTGGCAACTCTGCCTTCGGTGGAATTGGCAGTCTTGCTGTCTGAGAAAGCAGTGATGATGACTCAAGCTAAAAACTACCTCTCCAAAGGCCTGAGACAGGGAGGTCAGTAGCAACTACCAGATCTGTGTGGCTAATTCAAGTTTTCAGGCCTTAAGACCTGGCCTGGGCCGTCAGTGTTCCTGTGCTGGTTAAAGCAGCTTTGCCTCCATCAAGATGGTAACAATTGATTTTTATTTTCAAGTATTTCTTCATTTTCTTTGGGGGAGGGGGTAGGGGAAAATCATATTTAGGTTTAAGATGATGGAGACAAGGAGTATCTTTTTTTTTTTTTTTGAGATGGAGTCTCACTCTGTCACCCTGTCTGGAGTGCAATGGCACGATCTCGGCTCACCACAACCTCCGCCTCCTGGAGTCAAGCAATTCTCCTGCCTCTGCCTCCCTGGTAGCTGGAATTATAGCATGTGCCACCACGCCAGCTAATTTTTTGTATTTTTAGTAGAAACGGTGTCACCATGTTGGCCAGGCTGGTCTTGAACTCCTGACCTTGTGATCTGTCCACCTGGAGTATCCTTAGAGTGAACAAATACTGGGTATGAGGCAGTGCTCAGATTCACATTGGTGAACTGCACGACAGCCTGTGTATTAGGCATATTGAGATGTTTCTTGACTTCTGTTGGGTATATAACAACAGGGGGCATTTTTCCTAGGACTGTGGTTTCAGCACTATGGATTCTATGTTTTTTCTTCCATCATTAACTATAGTTTTGAGGGTTGGTAATGACCTTCGATCATTCAGTCCAAATGCATATTCTTTTGTGTGAGTAAATTATTTTATCGTTAATGACATTGCGGCCCAGAGATTTACTTGGCAGGGCTTGGACCAGAACTGAATTCTCTAGACTCCCAATTCAGAAGGTTTCTGATTATACTATTTTCCCACCTTGCCCTCATTGGCCACCTTTCCCCAAATCCCATAAAACTTACGGCTTTGTAGGTCCCACCCACCAGCAATAGCGTGGCACATCCTGGCCTTTTTCCCGTTCTGTAGTACAGTCCCAATCAAGAAGCCTTATTAATCTTCTGTGTGGTGGACCAGACTCATTGTTGGGTTTTGGGGATCCAGTGGTGAGGAGCATTCAGTCTAGCAGGACAAATGTCAGCGCTGTTTATTACACAGTATAATCTGATGCATTCAGTAGTGGATGTACTTACTGGTCTAGGAGCTGTTCAGAGTAGCACAATTGGCGGGGTGGGGGCGGGGGGGGAGAGAGAGAGAGAGAGTTGTTGATGCTCCACAAGGAGCAGTATTTTAAAAATTAAAGAAAATAAGTAATAAGGTTGATTGTGTACTGCCTAGGAGTTGGCCATGACCCACAAGGAGGAGTAAAGTTGTTGTTGTCGTTGCTGTTGTTGTTTGAGACGGAGTGTTGCTCTGTTGCCCAGGTTGGAGTGCAGTGGTGTGATCTCAGCTCACTGCAACCTCTACCTCCTGGGTTCAAGCGATTCTCCTGCCTCAGCCTCCCGAGTAGCTGGGATGACAGGTGACTGCCACCACACCTGGCTAATTTTTGTGTTTTTAGTAGAGACCGGGTTTCACCATGTTGACCAGGATTGTCTCGAACTCCTGACCTCAGGGGATCTGCCCACCTTGGCCTCCCAAAGTGCTGGGATTACAGGTGTGAGCCACCGCACACGGCTTTCTTTTCTTTTCTTTTTTAAGACAGTTGCTTGAGGATGGTTTTAGAGGACAAAGGGGAATTTGCCAGCCAGATGAGGGGTGAGGGTGGGGGACTTCTAGGTGAAGTGATTTAGAAAACGAAGAGGATTCTGCCCATTGGCAGTACTGGGCAGTGAAGTTGGTTGTGCGTGGCATACTGGCAGGTTGCAGAACTCACTAGATGTTCTCACGCTGTTCAGCTTCTCCAGCCTGATTCAGAATGGAAAGAGGTTGCCAAGAGCATCAGTCATCTTCTGTTTTCTTACAGGTTAAAGAACGTTAAATGTCTTTGGATATGATGGCGAGTGTGACTGTGAGCAGGCCGTGACTAGCGTGGGTTATTTGATACCTGAAGGCCCAGTGGCTTAGGTGTGATCAGGAGGAAGGTTTAGGGAGAACGCTTTGGTTAGACTCAGAATTGGAAAGACAGCAGGCTCTGTTTGGAGACTTCCTGTCCTTTGTCCAAGATGCCACTGGGATGAAGGTGTGGATGCAGCTTTGCATGTTCAGCTCCTGGAACCAGATACAACTGCCTTTCAGTTTTCACGGCCTTGGAGGAAACAGACAATGAATGATAGGAAACAGCTGCTTCTAACGTGGCAGGCAGAAACACATCCTCATGGAGCAATTTGGTCATCACAAGATTCTTAGTGGAAAATCATCTCTGATTAAACATTCGGGAACTATGGAGTGTGATTTGTTTTCATATATTCACCCTTCCCCCCATTGTCTTTCCATTGGCCTGTAGATTTTATTTTTATCTGTCAAATAATACAGAAATAATTTCTTGTAAAAAAATTTTTAAGCAACAGAACTCTAGATAGGTTGGAAAAGATACCCTTCTCTTTTCCCAGAGTTGGGGCTCAGCACCTTCTGGAACCCTTCCTAGACACTTGCGTATGTGTTTATACTTATTTATACATAACCATTTTCTTTTTATTCATGGATTTGTACAGAGTTTGAATCTGTTTCTTTTTATGTTTGATACTGTCTTAACGATTTCTCTGCATCACTATATTTAGATAAACCTCAAATTTTTAGAAGTAATGCTTATGCAATCAAACAATTAACTTCATCAGTAATTTATGTATGAAAATCTAAGTGCCCCTTAGGAACAGGAAGGGGTCATGGCCCCCCCACCCCACATTGGGGCTGGACAGTGGATTTAGGATTTCTGTGGCACGCTGGCTTGCACCTGGCAAAATATCTTGGGTCAGTCTCACAAGGGAGAGCTAATCTCCTGCACAGAAAGTTTATTACTGTAGTACCAGTTCTGCTTAAAACCAAGATTTAGTCTTTTTTTTTTTTTTAATGCCAGGATTATATTAAAGTGAGAGGGGGCCTGAGAAACAGTCTTTAAGATCTCCATGGCATAGAGAGAATGTGGGACTTGTATCTTTCTCCAGAGCTTGTTTCACAACTTTACAAAGCCTATTTAAGAGAAGTTGGTAAGGTTGACCCAAAGGGCAAGGTCACGTCTTTGAATTTTAGTGCTGAGAAGTAGGACACAGAATTGATAAGGGGAAACGCTTTGGAAGGGGTCATGAGGCAGATAATTGTTTTGTTACATTCACGGGCTGAGGACGTCACTGGAAAGCACTTGATGACTCACTGGTAGAACTGTACTGTGCTTTTCAGCTTGTCATCCCAGCAAAGTCACCGATGGGACTCGCTGTTTTGGTTACTCCCTGAAGTGCAGTGGCATTTGTCCCAGGAGTAGCAGATGCTCTTGGAATGCGGTCATGATTACCTTGGCATATGTTATTTAGAAAAGGAGGAAGATGCCTTCTTGGCCTGACAGTGTGACAGCTACCTGCTGTCACTCATTTTCTTCCGTGCTCTGAAGGTGACCAGAACCTGGTCATCAGGTCTTTAAAAATAACAAAACACAGACATGCATAAAATCATACAGCATAAAAGGATGATGTAATTATCAGAGAGACATGGCAGCATGTGCCTATTTTCCTAATCTACCTTTGTTTTTTTTGAGACAGAATCTTGCTCTGTTGCCCAGGCTGGGGTGCAGTGGCACGATCTCCGCTCACTGCAACCTCCACCTTCGGGGTTCAAGAAATTCTCTTGCCTCAGCCTCCCAAGTTACTGGGACTACAGGTGCCTACCACCATGCCCGGCTAATTTTTTTTAGATTTTTTTTTTAGTAGAGATGGGGTTTCACCGTGTTGCCCAGGCTGGTCGAAAACTTTTGAGCTCACGTAATCTGCTTGCCTCGGCCTCCTAAAGTGCTGGGATTACAAGCATGAACCGCCGTGCCTGGCCCGTAATCGACTCTTGAAGGCATCAGGTCTCTTATATTTCACTTGCCAGTTGCTACCTAAAAGAGGGAAATTCTTGAGGAGAGATGGACTTTCATGCTCAGTTACTTAGCAACTGTGTTAGAACTGACTGCTATCAAATAAGCATGGGAGGGATCTTTAGATTTCTTAAAGATGTGGGATCACGTCCTGGCTTTATAAAGAAATCGTAAGTCTGAGATAGGGTGGCACATGCACAGTGAACTATTTTAGTCTGGCTTTCAAAGAAACTGGGCTTTATGGGATTATAAGGAGGTCAAGAACATGGTATATCTTCTGTTGGATGTAAAATTGGTATTTACAGTTCAGTAATGTCAGTTCTTTGGCAGTGGGCAACCAGGGACATGCTCACATGATAGTTAATAAGCGTTCTTCAGATACTAGATTATTATTTTTGTTTTGAGATGGAGTGTCACTGGCTCTGTCGCCAGGCTGGAGTGCAGTGGTGGGATCTCTGCTCACCACAACCTCTGCCTCCTGGGTTCAAGTGATTCTTCTGCCTCAGCCTTCTGAGTAGCAGGGACTGCAGTCATGCTCCACCACGCCCAGCTAATTTTTGTATTTTTAGTGGAGACGGAGTTTCACCACGTTGGCCAGGCTGGTCTCGACATCTTGACCTCGTGATCCACCTGCCTTGGCCTCCCAAAGTGCTGGGATTATAGACATGAGCCACAGCGCCCGGCCTCAGAACCGCTAGATTTAAATTTTGCATTCATCCACTAATTTAGTCACATGAAGAATGAGCCAGGCAGACAGCTTTGTTTTCCTGTATCCGTCCTGCTCATGAGACTGCTGTGCTCACAGGCTTTACCTGCCTGGGAAAGTCACACGCCAGAGCAGGTGCCCCACTTGCTGCAGGGAGAAGGCAGAGCCAGTCTGGGGCAGAGTAAAATACCTGGTGTTGAATCTTCACTCTAGCACTCAATGGTAATATGACCTTGAGCATTTAGCCCTTTAGGGCTTGCTTTCACGTCTGCAAAATGGGCATAATAATACATCACATGGTTGTTATGAGTATTAATGAAACACCAGGAGAGCGTGTCCAGCTCAGGTTGTGGAATGCAGAAAGGCTCAGGAAATGGGACTTGTTATTTAGACATTTAAATAAAAAATCCTTTTTCATGAAATGGGATGGCCCCAGCACCAGACATCTGGTGCCCGGTTCTCAGCATTGTACACGATGGATAACTTTCTGTTCCTGACAACCAACAGTGAGAAGGTTTACTTCCCTCAAATTACTCTTCTGGAATTACAGCCATTCTGTGATTTATTTCCTTCTTTTCCTCCCCCACAATGACCACTGCAGAACAGTTAAACCCCGAGTCTGTTCAAGGGCAGAACTAATCTTAGCCACAGTATGAAGGAGTCTGGGGGCCGGGAAAAACCGACAAGGCACAGTTACAGTAAGTTGCAAGGATAAAACCTCACATGACTTTGGCACAAGCTTTAAATTTTAAAGTCTTTTCCAGGTGCTTCCTCTGGAACAACAACAACAACAAAAAAGCTAAAATCTCACGTAAGAGGACGCTTTATTTTTTTAAAAAAGCCATTTTGTAGTATGTAAACACAAACATTTCCCTATAGAGACGTCCACAGTTTTTCGTTCTGTGGTGCACATTCTCATCTGGAGTTGTAGCAGGGGTGCTCTATGTGTGCAGTAATTATTGTCAGTCCTCGGTTGACTCATGCATTCCTAACTGTCGCAGTGAGATCTGTGTTTATGTGAAATATGGAAATGATTTCCCCCCCTCGATGGAGCGGCTGAATTCTCGTTCTTTGTTATTTTTAGAGGGTCTTCAGTTTTGGAGCTCTAGTTTAGGCTTGAGGAGGGCCAGCTGTCAGCGTGGCTTGGGCTGGTCTTTATGAGGTCTGGCTGGTGTTTCTGCAGTTAGAACCTGATTTTGAATCCAACCCCCTTCCACTGACATGGGAGGCTCTCACTTCTACAACTTTTATTTGCCCCACATTGAAAACAATGAAAACTAAAATAACAGTAGTGGAAGCTGCACTGAAAGAAGAATTTTTTTCCTCTGAATTCATCTTTATCGGGAGCCATACGTCTTGTGTCCGACCACTGCGGTTTTTTGTTTTTTTTTTTTTTCCTCCAACTGACTTTCTGTTTGGGTGTCTTAAGGATGGGGAGATGTATGCTGTGTTTTTAAAGCTCAGAGTTTAACTACAGAAAAAGAAAAACCAGAAAACAGTATGTTCCTCCCCCCTTTTAAGCAATTAGTCCTCCTCGGGAAGAAAGTTTTACTATGTAGAATTCAGGGAATGTTTGTGAAAATGATCACAGGCTGTAAAGGAGCGTCCAAGCTGCTTTCATTGTGTCCAGCATGACATTCTCATGAAATCTGCAGCAAGCCTTTTGGGGTCTTGGCAGACAGTTTCTTCCTTCACAGCATCATGTTTTTCCAACTGCACTGTTATAGCTGCTTCATGTGCCATGATGCATGGCTAGGTGTCAAGATAGTTTTATAGGGGGAAGAACCCCAAAGGACTTTTAAAACATGCAGCTTTCAGGAAAAAAGGAGAGTGATTTTTTACAAAGGGAGTTTTCAATAAAAAGACATTTGTGAGTTTGTGCTTTCTTCGTGGGCAGACCTTTTAAAGATGGCATTGTGAAAACAGGATGTGCATTTCATTCCTTTGTTAACGGCGGCCCCGAGGGGCAGCTGTCTTGAAGGACTTGGAGCTGCAGCTGTGGAGATGAGTGTCACAGCTCCAGGCCCTTAAGGAGCTGCACTTTGCCCAGGCGTCACACGCATGAATAAACACGCTGCGGTCCAGAGGGGCAGAGGGGGGAAGTGATGGATCTTGCTGGTGAGGAAGCTGGTACGTGGCTGGTGTCCAGAGAAGGCCTCAAAAAGGAAGAGAAGCTTCTGGGGAGCCTTGGAGGATCAGGAGGAGTTGGCCAGACCAGATAAGTGTGTGGGTGATGTTGTAGGCAGAAGAAGAGTAACTAGAAATGCATGGAGTGTGAAGCAGGGAGGTGCATTAGGAGAAGGAATCCCAGCTCTGGAGGCTGGAGTGCAGGTTGGAAGAGGATAGGCGGAGGGAGGAGTTTGGCCAGCAAGCCTGGGGCCAGCTTTGGGAGGCCTTTGCTTGTCATATGGTCATGTCATTTCCTTCAGGCTACGCTCGCCTTTCTTGAACTGTGCCTGCCTTAGCTTTTTTCCTAGTACTTACCACCCGTCCTGTTCTGGGTTTGTGTGTTCGCTGCCCATCTTCTGTCCTAAGGATGGAAGCCCCCGCAGAGCAGGGACAGTTTTCTGCTTTGCCTCCCCCGGTGCCCGGCGGTGAGTGATGCTAGGAGATTTGGACTCATCTTTGTAGTGAATGATCGGAGGATCACTGAAGGTCTAAATCAGGGGAGTCACCTTGAGTGCATTTGGGTGTTTGAAGAGCAGTGTGAAGACAGGAGAGCTGATGACAAGTATTTAGGGAGAGTCTGCGTGCATGTTGAGGGGGAGTGAGTTCATTAGCGATCTTCCTCTTCAGGCTACCTTGGGTGGGCCCAGGCTTTGCTGGCCTGGTTAATTACCAATAGCTAGTATCAATGTCATTCCATCAGTGACATTGAAACTGTACTAAAAATTACAGAGAAGCAGCTGGGTGCACTAATTCACTCCTGTAATCCCATCACTTTGGGAGGCTGAGGCAGGTGGATCACCTGAGGTCAGGAGTTCAAGACCGGCCTGACCAATATGGTGAAACCCCGTCTATACTAAAAATACAAAAAATTAGCTGGGCTTGGTGGCATGCACCTTAAGTCCCAGCTACTCAGGAGGCTGAGGCAGGAGAATTGATTGAACCCGGGAGGTGGAGGTTGCAGTAAAATGAGATGCCATTGCACTCCAGCCTGGGTGACAAGAGCGAAACTGCGTCTCAAAAAAAAAAAAATTACCTCAAAATCTAGTAGATTAAAGCACTAAATATTATCTCACAATTTCTGCTGTGGTTCAGGAATTTAGGAGCACCT
>CAUYLG010067647.1:0-20584 GCA_963573385.1 Cacajao melanocephalus
TTTTTATGGCTGCATAGTATTCCATGGTGTATATGTGCCACATTTTCTTTATCCAGTCTATCATTGATGGGCATTTGGGTTGGTTCCAAGTCTTTGCTATTGTGAACAGTGCTGCAATAAACGTATATGTGTATGCGTCTTTATAATAGAATACTTTATAATCCTTTGGGTATATAACCAGTAATGAGATTGCTGGGTCAAATGGCATTTCTATTTCTAGATCCTTGAGGAATTGCCACACTGTCTTCCACAATGGTTGAATTAATTTACACTCCCACCAACTTGCTATCCATAAGTATGGAATGTTTTTCCATTTGTTTGTGTCACCTCTGATTTATTTCAGCAATGTTTTATAATTCTTCCTGTAGAGATCTTTTACCTTCCTGGTTAGCTGTATTTCTAGGCTTTTCAGCACACTTGATAAACTTTACCACATGCAAGGGGGACTTACTCAAAATCTATGGGCAGGTGCAGAGAAATGTGACTGAAGTGATACACACAATCCCATTCTCAGAAGGCACAGCTGTGTTCTCCTTTATCACACTCTTCCTAGTTGTCTGTCATAAACAGATGCATTAAGAAACAGATGCATTAAGAAATAGCTGTTTCTTAAATGCAATCTGTAAGCCACCTTCATAAGAATTGCCCAGATGTGGCCAGGAATGGTGGCTCATGCCTGCAATTCCAGCAGTTTGGGAGGCCGAGGCAGGTGGGTCACTTGAGGTCAAGAGTTCAAGACCAGCCTGACCAACATGATGAAACCCCGTCTCTACTAAAGATACAAAATTAGCCAGGTATGGTGCTGCACACTTGTAATCCCAGCTACTTGGGAAGCTGAGGCAACAGAATCACTTGAACCTGTGAAATGGAAGCTGCAGTGAGCCAAGATTGTGCCACTGCACTCCAGCCTGGGCAACAAAGTGAAACTGCATCTCAAAAAAATATTGAAAGAATCCAGATGCTTAAAAGTCAGTTCTTGCATCTCAACCCAAGTCTGTTGACTTCTACATTGAGATTGAGGCCTGGAAACCTACATTTTAAAATGGCTTTCAGCCCATGATTATCTTGATGTGTGTAGACTCAGAGCTCTATGGTTATCCTCCTTCTCTCTACCATCTGTAGCTCCTATCTCTCTCTGTCTCCCTCTGTTTCTGTATCTCTCTCTCAGTCAGGCACTGTCCTAATTGCCTTACATGTATTAACTAATTTACAGCTGTTAACTAAGAGGACTGGGCAAATCTCACAGCATCTCTTATTTAACCACAGTCTCAGCGTGTGCCAGTTAGTTAGAACTAAATTTATTTTATCCTCTTTTAATTCCATAGAGAGAATAGGAAAGACATATTATCACAAAAACTTAATAGATGAGCAAAATAAGAAAAAAAGTCAGCAAGTATAAGTGAAGTTAGGAAAGTTTCCATCAGCTCTGGAACTCATATTTCTCAAATTCATTGCAATAGTTTTTCTGAGAGCATCAGACTCTTCCTCAATGAATGTGTACATTGATCAGCTAATAGCAAATCAGACATCAACATGTGCACACAATAGAAATTCTGCTCTGTCATTTGTCTCCACACTGGCATGTAAAAAGATTGTTTGGCTAACTAAAGCCCTGGTTACTGAAGGGTCTGTCCTGTGATCAAACCTTATAAGGCTTATCCTGGAGATGACTAACTCAGGCTCTTTGATTCTACAAGACATATACTAATTTGCTTTCTTAGATTTTTATGATTTTCTCTGCACTTTTAAAGGCAGGTAGAGTTTTAAGCCATCTTTTCTAATATGCATGGTTTACCTATACTTGAAGATTTCTTCCACAAAGAACCTTGCAGCTGGCCTGTGGTATTTTATGAAAAAAAAAAAAATAGAAATAAAACATCTTCCAAAATGCATCCTGAAAAGAAATAAGAAACACAATATTAGGATCCACAGCACCACTTTCAATCAGCTCCACTCTATTGAACACCCCATGAAATATTAATAAAATAATCTGTTATGTTTCAGATTAAAGGGACTGAAAGAAGCACAGAATTGACCTCAATGGAAGAAAGTTAAACCAAGTGAAAATTAAAAGAAGGTAACTACATCAATCTAAGTGTTTGTAGGTCAAACGCATTTCTGCAAAATTTACAAACAGAACATACAAACTGTTGGCTGCCATGACTTGCCTAAATGTTAATGACTTGCCTAAACGTTAGTGACTTGAAGCAATCACCCTCAGAATTAGGGCATGGAAGTGTTACAGGATCCTTCAGGTGTTACTTCGCCAGCAGAAACCTCTGTAGCTAGTGACGCCTTAGCCCAAATTTTGCTCAGGGCCACTAGACCCACTCGGCCTGGCCGGCTTCACTCAGCTCACTCTACCAGTCTGGATCTCTTGCCTGCCAAGGGTGAGTGGAGTGGTGAGGGTGTGTGAGCAAGCATGAGTGGGGTCTGGCCACTGTGCAGAGCCAGGCACACTGGCTGCAGTGGGCAAGCAGCTCCAGGAGCTGGCTCACTGTGAGGCTGTGGCTAGACCAGGCACACTGCAAGTAGCTTCCATGGCTGGCACTGGGGAACACGGTAGGACCTGGAAGCTTCTACATGCCAGGAACTGCAGAGACCCAAAGAGGGTGTCACAGCCCTGGCCTGGAGTGCTCCCAGGTCTGGGGTCCCTGAAGGACCATAGCTTTTCTCTCCTTCTTGTCACCTGCAATGTTGTGAGCAAGGAGTGTGTTTCAGCCCTGTTTATGTTGCAGCTCTTTCAGCTGTGCTGTTTGGCAGGTCCCAAGTTCTTGTTCCATGTGCCCAGGAAGAATGAGATATGTGGTTAAGTGGAGGGAGAGCAAGGTGAAGAGGAGCTTTATTGAGCAATTGAACAGCTCCAAGGAGACCCTGGAGTGGGTAACTCCTCTCTGAAGGCAGGTCATCCCTTCCTCTTCTCAGCTCTCAGCAAAGAGGACACCCTGGGGTGGGTAGCTCCTCTCCACAGCTGGTCATCCTGTCATCTCTTATTTTGAGTCTGGCTGAGGGGGAAGAAGGGGGACTTTTATGGGCTTTAGAGGAGAGGAAGTACATGCTGATTGGTCCATGGATGACAATGGGTGGGCCCAGGTAAAGCACCTTAAGTTTCCACTGTGGTCCACAGTTTGGCAGCTGGGGCCCCAGGCTTCAGGCCTTTCCTGGCTTGAAGGTGGGGCTTCACCAGGGACCTGCCCCTTTCCACCTAAGGCCCTGTCTCCTTTCACCACCGTTCATGGCATCCAGGCTGTTCCTGACCAGGGGCATCTGCAGACCAGCAGCAAGCTACCCTCAGCACCCACCCCTGGCCTCCTTCCTGTCCTCTTTGGCACCCAAAGCCCAGAGGGTGCCAAGGCAACATGGAGCTGGGGTGTCAGCACTGCTGAAAGCCTGCACACACCTGCCTGGGTTGTGACAGTGCCTGGGCTCAGCCTCAACTCCCCTCTGAGACCAGACAGGGTCCAGGAGCTGGGAGAGGCCAAGCAGCAGGAGCAGGCACTTTGGAGCCTGTGGGGATGGGGTGGCCTTTCTGAGTCCCCAACAGTACAGGGAGATACCCAGGTCCACAGCCATGGCTTCTGTAGCTGAGAGGGCTTTCCTGCCTGCTCCTGGCTCCCAAGAGCACAGGGAGGTCTAGGTCCGCAACTGCGGCTGGGCAGCTGCAGCTGCACCCAGGAAGCATGAGGCTCCCGCACTGCTAACTCAGAACAGGGCAGGGCTTCCACCTATTTCCAGCTCCCGCCCACTCAGTCAAGGAGCAGCCACAGTCATGCCTTCCCCACTGCAGCTGGTGTCATGGCTATGGCAGCTCCAAGCTTTCTTCCATCAGAAAGCTCTATCTATTACTCACCAAGTATGTCCTCAGTCAGAATTCTATTATTTATATACTGGCTAAGACACCTTCAAGATCCCAGGTTATTTTAAATAATACAAAGTTTTCCACTAAAAAAAAAGTTAGTAATGTACCAGTGGACTCTACAAATAGATATCATATAAAATAGTCAAGAAATTAATTTCTACCCTTATCAAAATTTTTACTGAAGAATTATGAGTTTATAGTTTATTTCAGCTAAAGCAAGGGCTAATGAAATTTACTACATTTATTTTCTTCTAGTTTGTTTCTTTCTACATTATTAGAAAGTAAACTTAATACTCTGAATTCTGTGTACATGGCTTTATTGATTTTAGGAAAAAAGAGAATATCTTGAAACTGTCTTTGTTCTAAAGGCACATGTCAATATTTAAGACATAATATCTGAATTAGTTCTGTAATTATTTTCCATGGTTAAATGTTTTTAAAAAAGCACTATATACAAATTGCATGTGAATGCATTTCTAAATCAATGGCACTCTGCTCGCTAATAATGAGTATTCATTGTTGTATTATTGTTGAGTTTTAGCTGTTCTTTGCATATTCTGGATGCACATTGTTTATCCAGTGTGTGCTTTGCAAATATTTCTTCCCAGTTTTTCAAAATTCTTCTCTTATTGTTTTTCAGAGAACAAAATATTTGAATTTTGATAAAGTACAATTTTTTTAATAGATTTATTTTGGTGTATTGTCTAGAAACTCTGCCAGTCCAAGTTCATACACGATTTCTCCTGTTCTCTTTTAAATGTTTTATAGATGTACATTATATACTTAGGTCTATGGTCAAATTTAGTTAACTCTGTACAAGATGTGAGTTATGGGTTAAAGTTGCTGTATTTATTGATGTCTTTGTTTGCATATAGACATCTAATTCATCTAGAACCATTTGGTGAAAAGATTATTTTGATTCCATTGAAATCTTTTTTCACTTTTTGCAAAAGTCAGTTAATTATATTTATATGAATCTATTTCTGGTATGGTGCCCAAATAGAAAAAAATAGTTTTAATTTTTCTGTTTGTATCTCCTAATTGTCAACTCAGTGGTCTCAAATTTTTCGTGAATGTGTTTTCAATAGAAGTATCTGTCTGCTAACATCTGCCTCTGAAGACAATCATATTCAGCTTCCATTGACTTGTTTATGTTTTTATTGTGTGCCACACTTTCCTTTTTTTGCATATCCATAATTTTTCTTTGAAAACCGAACACGGAAAATAATACATTGTGTTAGGTTTAAAATCTACTGTGTACTACTGAGAGTTATTAGATTTGCATTCTAATTTTTAACTTCCTGAACTAAAAATGTAAATTTTGTCACTCCAAAATTCACAGCTGCTGAAACCCGAGCCTTGCTCTGGTAAATTCCTCTGTAGTGTTGCTGTTGATTGTTAGCTCCTCCTCCTGTGAATCTTCCCCGTGCCTGTGAAATAGGTTATTCACCCAAGAACTTAAATAGAGATGAGGCTCATCCTGTTTTAGGTTCCCTTGTTTCTACAATTTTCCCCATAATTTCCAACTTTGTTCTCTGTAGTCTAACACTTCATGTTCTCTGTTATCTAAATGGTACACAGTCTCTGTTAAGAAATTCATCGAATCACAGTTCTCGATCTGAGTAACTACCTTTCTGTAAGGTCTTTTAGGCTGACATGGACACCATGGTGACCCCCATGATCCACACATACACCTCTGGATGGCCTCCCTGAATTAGAATATCTGAAGTAACTGGAAGACCATGAAAATAGGAAGAATGATTAACCCCTGCAGTGCCTAACTAACTTGAGACATTCTTCTATTTGTTCCTTATTCTAACTTCAATTGACAAGGCAGTTGAAATTTGTAACTGACCTTGGTCCACCTCATGACTCCAGACCCTATAATCCCCTCCCAGTTCGCAAAAACTGCCCTAAACTGTAACTTCTGTAACTTTCCACTGCCTCCCCCAAACCTATAAAACCAACTCCTATCCCACCGCCCTCCACTGACTCTCTTTTCAGACTCAGCCTGTCTGCACCCGGGTGAATAAACAGCCATGTTGCTCACACAAAGCCTGTTTGTGGGGTCTCTTCATTCAGAGCACACATTTAAACATTTGGTGCCGAAATCAGGGACAGGAGTACTCCTTTGGGGAGATCAGCCCCCGTCCCTGCTCCCTGCCTGACAAGAGACCCACCTGAGACCTCAACACATCAGATCAGCCCAGCAGCTCATGCTTAGTGTGCCAAACAGCTCTCTTGCCACCTTCAGATCGGGTAAGCAATCTCTCTCTCTCCCTCTTTCTCTCTTTTCCTTCAGAGAAGAGGAAACAAGTCTCCCTTTTCCTCTCTCTTTTTCTTTAAGTCTTTCTTCTTTTAGCAGAAAAAAAGGAGACACTCTTTATCCATGTAGAGACAGTGGAGACAAGCCTTTCCCTCTCACTCAAAAACTCCGACGTCAGTCATGGACTCGGGAAGACAATCTTCCCTTGGTGTCTGGTCAATTGCGGGGACGCCTGCCTTGATTACTCACGCACGTTACAGCCCAGGAATCAGTCAGGGATGCCTACCAAAAATCCTGGTAGCTGCTCACTCCTTCTCTTAGTCTTTACCCCTTTCCTTAAAACTTATCTCCTTCGCCAGGGGCAATATTCTGCCCTCTATTCTTCTGTCTTTGCCTCTAGTTTGCATCCTAGAAAACCTAAAACCTCTGGAACCTAAACATCTAATTTTTTCTGTCACACGGCCTGGCCTCAATACAAATTAGACCATGGTTCCAAATGACCAGAAAATGGCACTTTCAATTTTTCTATTCTGCGAGATCTAGACAATTTTGTCAATAAATGGGCAATGGTCTAAGGTGGCCAATGTCCAGGCATTTTTTTTTTACAATCCAATCCTCCCTTATCCCTGCTCTCAATGCAACCCATCCCAAATTTTCCTTCTCTCCCTTCCTTTTGCCCCCCGCCTCTGCTGGTGACCCAGAATCCTCCTTGTCCATCGACCCTTCCAACCTTTCTCCTCTCCGCTTGTCCGAACTGGATCCTAATCCAGGCCTTAATGCCCCCCATCAGAGCCTCCCTCCTCTTCCTCTGCCCACAGCCCACCTCTTTATGCCCCTCCTGTCACCTCCCCACCTCATACCCAGTCTGGCTTACAGTTTAGACCTGTGGTTAACTCCTCTGCCTGTGCCCAAAAATTCCCCTTTCAAGAGGTGGCTGGATCCAAAGGCATAGTTAGGGCCCACGTTCCTTTCCATTTTTCTGATTTTTCCCAAATCAGCCAACAGTTAGGTTCCTGTTCATCAGATCCTACTCAATATATGCAAGAGTTCCGATACTTAACCCAGTCCTATGATCTCACCTGAAGTTACTTAAATGTCACCCTTACGTCTACCCTCACCCCTGAAGAATGCTTAATATGCATTTTATCACCCACTCAGCCCCTGACATTACAAAAAGCTGCAGAAATTAAAATCTGCCCCTCAAACCCCACAACAGGAATTAATCAACCTCACCTTCAAGGTGTTCAATAATAGGGAAGGGGCTGCGGGCGGCAGCGCATCTCAGAAAGGCAGATGCCGCCTCTGCCGGGAGACAAACCCCAGCCACACCACCGGCTCACAGAGACTTCAAAGCGCCCAGACTGCAGCGTCCAGCCGCCCCTCCCGGACCTTGCTTCAAATGTTGGAAACCTGGCCACTGGGCCAAGGAAGGCCCGCAGCCCGGGATTCCTCCTGAGCCTGCCCCGTCTGTGTGGGGCCCCCATGGAGAGTCAGACTCACATCACTGCTCCCAGAGCTCCTAGAGCTCCAACCCAAAGTTCCCAGACTGAATAACACTTCCCAGCGGCTAAAGACTGGTGCTGCCCGAACATCCCGGAGGCCTCCCGGACCATCACGGACTCTGAGCTTCGGGTAACTCATACAGCGGAGGGTAAGTCCATCCCCTTCTTAATCAACATGGGGGGCACCCACTCCTTGGCCTCCATAACAGTTGTGGGAATTGACAGCAAGGCTTCCAGGCTTCTCAAAACTCCTCATGTCTGGTGTCAGTTAGGCCAGCACTCCTTTCCAGATTCTTTCCTAGTCATCCTCATTTGTCTAGTTCCCCTGTTAGGCCAAGATACACTAACAAAATTATCTTCCTCCTTAACTGTTCCTGGGCTACAGCCACACCTCATTGCCACCCTCCTCCCCAAACCCATATTGCCCTTAATAGCTCCCCTTATGTCCCCCTACCTTAACCCTAGGGTGCAGGATACCATCTCCCCATCCCTTGGTACAAGTCACTCACTCCTCATCATCCCCTTAAAACCTAACCACCCTTATCCCTCCCAGTGCCGGTACCCTGTCCCAGCACAAGCCTTAAGAGGCCTAAAGCCTGTTATTACTCGCTTACTGCAACATGGCCTATTAGTTCTCACTAACTCTCCTTACAATTCCCCTATTCTACCTGTCCAAAAACTCTTTTTTCTAAAACCCAAATTTATTCCCCATCTGTTATAATCCTTCACCAGTATATAGGCACTCTCCCTGCTAGCTGTATCCAGTTAATTTCCCGAATCTCAACCCCTTCCACTAAACAGCAGCTTCTCTCCTTCCTAGGTTTTGTGGGATACCTTCACCTCTGGATACCAGGTTCTCCCCTCTAACCAAACCTCTTTATGAACTTACAAAAAGAAACTTAGCTGACCCCATAGACCAAAAATCCTTTCCCCGTTCTTCCTTCCATTCTCTAAGAAATGCCTCAGCGACTGCTCCTACTTTAGCATTCCCCAACTCCTCTCAACCCTTCTCTCTCTACATAGCAGAAATAAAAGGCTGTGCCATCGGAATTCTTTCACAGAACCAGGCCCATGGCCTGTAGCCTATTTATCCAAACAACCTCACAGTCCTGGGCTGGCCCTCATGCCTACCTGTGGCAGCAGCTGCCGCCCTGATACTCTTAGAATCCCTCAAAATCACAGGCTACGCCCCACTTACCCTCTATAGCTCTCACAACCTCCAAAGTTTAGTTTCCTCCTCACACCTTTCACACATACTATCTGCCTCTCACCTCCTCCAACTCTATTCACTATTCATTGAAACACCCACAGTAAGCATTGCTCTCAGGTCTGACTTCAACCCAGCCTCTCGCTTAAAACCCAACACAAATCCTGAACCCCATGACTGTATCTCCCTAATCTATACAGTATCCTCCCCATTTCCCCATATTTCTCTTTTTCCTAAACCAGACCCAGACCACACATGGTTTATTGATAGCAGTTCCTCCAAGCCCAGTGGGTTGGCACTGGCCAAAACTGGTTATGCTGTTGCACCCCACTCATCTATTATCCAGGCTGCCACATTCCCCTCTTCCACCACTTCTCAGCAAGCTGAGCTCTTACTCTTGCCAAAGGACTACATGTTAATATCTATACTGACTCTAAACACGCCTTCCACATCCTACACCACCATGCTGCCATATGGGCAGGAAGAGGTTTTCTCACCACACAGGGTTCCTCCATTATCAATGCTCCCCTGATAAAAACCCTTCTTAAAGTGGTTTTACCTTCAGCCAAGGCCAGAGTCATTCACTGCAAGGGACACCAAAAGCCATCAGATCCTATTACTCAAGGAAACGGTTATGCTGATAAAGCAGCTGGAGAAGCAGCTAACACTCCAATACCTGCCCCTCAAGGCCAGTATTTCTCCTTCTCCTCTGTCTCCCCTACCTAGTCTCCTTCTGAAGACTCATATTCACATAATGCTCCTTCTAACAACCCCACAGTATCTCCCCTTGCCCCGAGATCTCCCAGCAGTCTAAATTCTTTCCCATTTTTGGGTTTCAGCATCACCCCCAATCCTACTCAAAGAAGCCCAGAGAAACATCACCCCATCACCCTGCTCTGCCGGCCTTCCTAATATTCCACTGCCCTCCAGTCTTCATTTCTTTTTCCTTTATATTACAAATATAAAAAAGACAGAAATGTAAGGCATTTTAGGCTGACTGATAGCGCCATGGATGCCATGGTGACCCCTGTGACCCGCACATACACCTCTGTATGGCCTCCTGGAATTAGAAAATCTGAAGTAACTGGAGGGCCATGAAAAAAGCAAGAATGATCAACCCCTGCAGCACATAACTAGCCTGAGATATTCTTCTGTTCGTTCCTTATTCCACCGTCAATTGACAAGGCCATCGGACTTTGTAACTGACCTTGGTCAACCTCTTGACTCCAGACCCTATGACCCCCTCCCAGCTTGCAAAAACCACCCTAACCTGTAACATCTGTAACTTTCCACTGCCTCCCCCAAACCTATAAAACCAACTCCTATCCCACCGCCCTCCACTGACTCTCTTTTTGGACTCAGCCCGCCAGCACCCAGCGAATAAACAGCCATGTTGCTCACACAAAGCCTGTTTGCAGGGTCTCTTCGTTCAGAGCACATGTTTTAACACTTTCCACGGTAGATTCCTCTCTACTCTGCTTATTTGGTCCTGAACATCTCCAGGAAGAAGGAATTTAGCTGTCATTCAGGTAGTTGAAGAATTTATGCATTAAATTTGGGTTCCACATCTACAGTTCTTATACTACTGGGATTTTCCCACTAAATGCTTCAATTTCCAGATGATTTCCCATTCTGGAATCACAATCTCTGAAACCTTTTTTTGGTAAACCTGCAGAGTGCCCTCACCCAGCGCTGCCATAGCTCAGTGGGGTGGGCAGTGCCTTAGGTCTGAGGCCACCTGTTTGTAATTCTTACCATTCATCATGTTTTTCGAGATTATGCCGTCTTCTCTCTTTGGTCAGCTTTGGGAAGTTATAAGTTATTGTTTTTGTAATTTCTATTTGCAGATGGTCTACAAAACAAATTCACTTGTCCGCCATTACAGGAAGCAAATAACTTGTTTTTATATCTGGGTTTCACCAGTTTATGACATACCTAAATTGTGTGTGTGTGTGTGTGTGTTGTGTTAATGCTCCCTCAAATGTGCAGAGCTTTCCATGTCAGTGACTCACTGCTTTAAATCAATTTGGAAAACTACAGGAAAGATTCCTCAAATATTTTTCACCCCATTTTCTCTCTCCTTCATTACCGGGAGTCCAGCATCAGAGTACACGTTATTAACTTGTAGGCTACTGATGCTCAGTTTTATTTTATTTTGTATTATTGATTTATTTTCAATGTGTTCTCACTCTCCTTTAGTTCAAAGAATGTCTAGTGGCCTTCCCTCAGAGTAGCTGATCCTTTCTCCTGTGTATCTAACGTGTTATTAACCACAATCATTGTCATTGTCGTAATTGTTGTTCAGGTGTTGTGTGTCTCAGTTGTAGGGTGGCAGTGTCAATCTACTATGCAGCTTCCAAACCTCTCCCGATGTCTCTGATTTCTCCACTCGTTTTACCCATCTCTTCTAATATCTGGGTTGTTTAGGGGTCTGATTCACCAATTTATTGACTTTTCACTATGGACCACGTTAACTTTCTCTTTTATATTTCTCATAACTCTTGATAGTATGTGAGATACTGTGTTTAAAAGCACGGTGGAATTGACAGCAAATAAGCTTGGAAGCGTCCTTATTTTCTGTCGTCTTTCTTTTTCATTCAGTGGGCATTTACATAAACCCTCTGGTGTGTAATTTACATTACAACACTCTAGGAGTTGAGTTTCCATTGTCAGAAATTAGAAGTCCTCAGGGCAAGTGAATGGGAGAGTTTTAAATGTCTTATGAGAGACTTCAAAATACTTCAGAGGAAACTTGATGGTGATGGCTTTTGTGCATCAAAAGTCGTTTTGCAATACTAGTACTAGTCTAGTTTTAAAATATCATATTTCACGTACCAGGCTGTCTCTAAGCAGGAAATACCTCCAGATAAAAATATGTGTTCAAGAATATGGTTCCAAAAATGCAAGAAAGGCATGTCTAGTAATAATATCTCTAGTCAGAATTCTGGGTGGCAGGCAGAAACTCTCAGAGGAAGGGTGATTGGCATCAAGAATGTTCTTGTTAAAAGTTACGCGTGCCCTGAAAATACCCTCAGTGTGTATAACAAGGTAAAATTTTATTTTCTATAATGACATCATCTAAATATTTCAAATGAATATATTTTTGTCTATAGCATTAGAAGTAAGGCTATGGCCTGTTATGGCCAGGGACCAGAAAAAGAAGTCCAACATCCCACCAGACATTTGACTCTTTTATATTGTCCATGTATCAAGGGATCTGCCATTCAGAATCTCTAAATGGGAATAAACTAACGTTTTACTACGAGTCCACAAAAATACTTCTCTAGTATATTTGGGCTGGGTCATATAAAGGCTATTCCTTATACTACAAAATCATGTTAGATTTCCTGATACTGTTCAATCTCAAGGGAAAAGAAAACCAAAGAGAAGAAAAATGAAAAGATGACTCTTTGTAGAAGTCAGTTCCATAATTTAAGCAGCTGTTGTTAGGGTAATATTGCTTCCATTTGTCTTATTTTTCTCTTTTATACATTTAGTCCATTTCGCCTAGTATTAGTATTCTAAACTTCAGAGTACATTGTTTTGTTAATTAATCTTTTTACTCAATCATTTTACAGTCAAAACCAAACCAAGTATTTATCTAGCATCTCAAGTATGAAATATGCTTTAATGATTTTTCTTTTTATCTACAAGTGTTATAAGAGAGCTCAAAATATCTTAAAATAATAAGGTTCTATGAGTTTTGATTAGTACAATGCTACTAACCACAGGAAATACTTCATGCAAATATGTGATGTGTATAGATATAAAACTGCTTTTTCCAAAATATTTTTAACAGAGACTTTCTCAAGGTAGTTATTATTTGATAACTACCTTTTGGCTAGCCAAGTGGTAGTTATCAAATAATTATTAACTTGTATACTAATATGAAATCAAGTTGACATATAAAAAGTATTTTTATGCATGTTTTAACTTCAAAAATGGTTACAGAAACATTATTTAATGAGAGGCTAAAGGTAATTTTCCAGGATTTCTCATTATCTTACACTGTTTTACCAATGATTCAGTCAAACTTAAGGAATGTTAAACGGGTGAGCAGTGATGCCGTACATGTTCTTAGAAGGTACAGCAAAGATGAGTTTTCCAAATAACCAAAAAAGCACTCTGTTTGAACATGACACATTTAAGAAATACATAGCCAATGATGATAATGTCTGAAGAGTTTTATCAACTGCCTGAGTAAATGCTTTGCATCTTGTTATCTCAAGAAAACAGAAGTGAACCTTTCTGAAATTAACTTGCTTTTACATGAATTGAATGGTATGTTTGTTCAAGAATGAAGAAGACTCATCTGCTTCTTCCCCTCAGTATTAGTGGAGTCTCCTTGCTTGGCATCACATTCATGCCAATCAAAGACGTCTTTAGTTCAAGTTCAGGGTAAAACAGGAATTGCAGTTGCATACTTTGTGCTTATAAATTATCAATGTGGTGCCAGCTCTTGAAAGAAACAGACTTAGTTTTTGGCATATTACAGAGGGAGCAATTGTTCAAAGAAAAATTTTAAGGCAAAATATTTAGGATAATGTTATATAAATAAGAAATAAGACTTCCTGGAGCTTTGGCTTTTTTTTTTTTAATTTCTTTATTTTCTTAGTTCTTATTCTGCCTTGCAAGTTTTTACTTATCAGGATTCTGTACGATCTCATTATTTCCTCTTGGCACTTTCTTTAGCCAAGGCAACAGCTGCATAATATTGATAAACTCTAAGAAGGCTGGAATGCACTACAAGTGCTATGACTTTAATCTAAATGGAACATACACATAAACTGAGTTGGCATATTTCTGTTGTGAAACCTTCGTCTCTCTCTTACATTGAAAATGGATTGTCTAAAAGCTGTGTCCAGTAATTTTCTCCAAGTATCTTCATTCTAATCTTATAATAATTTTCACATTTAGTATCGTGTATTACAATTGAATGTGGTAATTAAAGTTAGATCTCAAACATGATGAATAATTAAATTGTCAAGATGGCTGTATAAAAGTATTTCTCAATAATATTACATATTTTTAAAGCAGATCCAGCTTCTTTCAGTCCAAACCCAAGCCATGTATTGATGCTTTATTAAACAATTCAGATCAAGAAAGGGATACAGTGACCAAGCACGAAATAACAAGTGAGCTCACAAAGGAAAAAGAAAATTATGTATAGATTCCAAAAGCAAAAGCAAAGCATTAAATAACAATAACAAAAACAAACATCAAATATGAGAGAAGTGGGAAATATTTTCAGTTAGAAATCAGAGAGACAAATATTTTAAAAGATAAATACCTCTTTAAAAATGCTAATAGAAAAACAGACAAATGATACATATAGTCAATTTCAAAAAAATGTTACAGTCAGTAAGTAAAATAAAAACTTAATCCACCATTAATCCAAGCCATGCAAAACAAAATCCTATTAATAGTGCTGAAGGTACAAAAAGATAGGCACCATCAAGACCTGATGGGGAGATAATTGAAATGATTTTCTTCAGCATTCTGGAGGGAAAGTTGCTGATGTATATCAAGAGCTTATCAAGATCATTTAAACTGTTCATGACTTTTCATCCAATAATTTTACTTATAGGAATCCAGGCTAAGCAAATGTTCAGAGAAGTAAATGATCAGATAGAATGCTCATGGAGCAATGATAATATAGTTGTAAAAGATTTCAGGCAACTTCAGTATCTGACACTAGGGGTGTCTGAAATTAATATATGTATATGCTACAATATTATATGTCTATTAATAGAAAACATGCTTTAAAAGGACCTGATTAAATAAGTCAACATAAGAGGTGTAAGAAGACCAGCTTCAAATGTGTGTATTTGTCTTTGTTTAAAGACTTCTAGGTACAATTTGTAGACTGCAAAAAAACAAAAAATCAAGCATGATTATAATTAATATGTATGATTTACCTAAAGAGAAAATTATATATTTCTTTTATCATCACAAATAACAATAGAGGTCATGATTATATCTTACTCTTTGTTCTGTTTTTGAGTTAAAGAGCCCAACATAGTTCTGGCAACTGATAGGCAATCAGTTAAGATCTCTTGATTTGATACATTATTTGTTTAACAAACTAAAAGAAAGTATTTCAGGTTTAAAAAGATAAAAATTAATTGTAAGTGGCCTCACTGTTAAAAAATAAGACAAATACTTCTCTTATTTTGGAGGGCGAGGGATAACAATGAGAACCAATTTAACATATTTATGAGAAAATAATATAGGGCTAGGTCTGAGGATTCAAAATAAGGTAACAAAGAAACTTATGTTAGGAGAAGGACCATCTTATCTTGCTAATTTATCACAGGCGCAATGCTATGAATGACAATCATATATATATATATATACACACACATACATATACACTTATATATGGACTGACTGCAAGGAAATGTCTTATACATTGTGGGGCTGGTTTTATATATATATCCAACTGGTTCTGTTTCTCTTCTTGAATCAATCTTTTATACAAACCTAAGACTGGTTTTATCTGCTCTATTTTATCTGCTCTGAACAGTCAATTCACTCCCACCTTCCTAAAAGTAGGTATTATTTTTAATTTATGGATTATATTTCTTATTTGTGTGTCTGATATGCTCTCACTTAATGACTGTCACATAAAGGGTTGAATGAATAGATCGATAAATAAATGAATGGGTGAATAGATAGATGAACCAATGAAAGCACATTTTTGGTAGCATGTATGTAATGTAGGTTAGGAAAAGAATGGGGGAAAAAAAACAGCATGATCTTTTTAGATTCCGTAGTAACAAACTTTTCCAAATAAATTTTTCAAAAAAAATCCTTCATGATTCATGATTTTAGGTACAAATGATGTACAATTTTCATACTCAAAGGATAAATGTATCCCAAAGGAAAGAGACTAAAAGATATACTTTATTCATCCTGACTGCAAGGTATACACTTCACACAAGAATATATTTTTATCAGCTAACACTGTAAGATATTATTAAAATTTAGCAGGTAAAGCTTACTCTAACTCTGATCAAATCAATTAATGCAGGAAAAAAAATAAAGCAGTGTACCTTTAGAGATAGCCTCTAGAAAAGAGATCGTCTATACAGTGGAATAAGAACAGCCCTAATGTACATCAAACCCAGGTTCTCATTCCAACAGAAAACTCCCTAGCCAGGTGTTAAACGTAGAATAGTGATCATGTATTTAGCACTCACCATATACCAGACTGTGTTCTAAGTGATTGCTACAACATTCTCTGCAACCTTACAAACAGCTTTATGATTACGACACTGTTATACCTCTGAAGAAATAAATGCTCAGAGGAAAAGCAAATTGTCTCACACAGTTTGAAATGGGAGCCCTCTGATACCAGTGACTAGGCTTTTAGTCTTGAAGCTGCGCTACTTCATGACTCTACTAAAGTGACCTGACACCCGGGCCCCATTTTTTCCTTATCTCTAACTAAGGGAACTAAGAATCAGAAAATCTCTCCTAGACAGTCATTATTTTTTGTTGTTTCTCTCCTGGACTGAAGACTGACCGAAGTCACTCTCATAAAAATACCATACCTAAAGATAGACATGCATTTTTGTCATATATGAAAACACTTTCAGAAGTGGTTGCATACTCAGACAGTATGATCATTTGTTTACACAAGGATTGACATGGCTTTCACCTTGCTGTCAGGAGGATAAGAATCTTTATCTTATCCTTGCAATTACAATTCAATTCAGCCTGTTTCCTATTTGCTCAGAACCGTGGCCTGAACCCATAAAATGTGTTAATGTGACAATCTGTTCAGGAGCAATGCCTCATCAGAACACTGTGGTCGGCACCAGCCATGGGGATCACAGTTTTTGAAAACAGTAGCAATGATCTGGCTCTCATTACAAGTATTGCTCTATCATTTTATTCAATTAATATATAAAACTCATTAATCACTATGTCTGAATATGGTAACAGCTGTGAAAATTATTTCTCTGTCTCTGTTTGAGAAATTAAGTCACATAAATTATTTCTCTGTCTCCGTCTCTATTTGAGTCTTTAATTCATTCATGATACTGTGGATAAAATAACCATTTTAAATGCAAGTATGAACATTTCATGCCTCTTTAAAATTTATGGATAAATCTTACTGACTTCAGATGAGTCTAAACTTCTCAGCATGTCCTAAGGGTCCATCAAGACCTGCTTTTTAACCCTTCTTTTACTGTTCTTACTGTACCCTAACATCCAAGAATCCTGAGAGATGTTCCTTGACTTTGACTGTGCTGTTCTGTCTCCCAAGGCTACCTCTTTGTGTGTGGCCAACTCCTACTCACCCTTCAGAAGTTAACTCATACGTCACCATTTCCAGAAAGGCTTTTGTGCTCAAATCAGTCTGAGTTTTGTAGCTATCACAGACTTTGCTGTGATTCAACATTACAAATAAGAATTGTGAACTGGGCAGAAATCTCCCATAGGGATATAAATATGAATAAGATAAAGAGCCTGGGATTTAAAAAAATAAATCATTCAGTAGCACAGAACATAGTTCGAAGATGCCAATGAGGGACATGAGAGACTGGAATAGCACAGCTTGATATGCCTTTCCCAAAAGACTAAAAATGGCTCTAAAGAGACATCAAGAAAGAATCAAAGTGCGATTTATGATTAAATAAAGAAAAAGGTCAATTAATTCAAGATCTTGAACAGAGCGGATGAAGTAAAATGCAATATGTGTGGAAAAAAGTTTAATGTGTTAATTTGTTCTCAACTTTGGTTATTAGAATTTTGTCAATTTGTTCTTAAATTTTACTATCAGAGTAATACTGCTTTTAGATATACCATAGGAATTAGAGAAAACTGTTTTAAAATCCAAATTAAAAAAATAAATAATTAAGAATAGCTAAAGGAGTAAGCTTCATGTGGCATTCAAAAAAGCCAGAAAAGTGCAAAATTAAATAAGATTAGCACAGCCGTAAGACTGGACCTATGGAGAATAAACACCAAAAACAACTCCAAAATAGGTCTTGGTGGGTAAGAACTTAATATAATAAAAGTAGACAGTAAGATCAATACAAATGGAAAGTATTTCAAGTAATTTAATGTTGGTTAGCATTTTGGAAAATATATATTTAATATTTATTTCATAGTATAGATAAAATACATTTTACAACAATTTAAGTATTAGAGAAAAAAATTCTCATGTCTAGTGTCTGGTAGATTAAATGTGCAGAAAAACTGATCTCATAACTGAAACACTGGTTACAGACAAAAGCATCACTTTTAAAAAATGGGGGAATAAAGTGTTAAAATGAGAAAAACTATTGAAAACCAAGTAGCAAGAAGGCTAACTCCACAAGCAGAATTTCTCCTGAGCACACCTACTGATCTCTAGTGGCCTAGGGCCTGTTTTTTTTTTTCCTTCTTCTTCTTCTCTTTCATTCATAGTCAACTAGGCAAAGAAACAACAGTTGGGGACATGTTTTAAAAAATATTGTACCATAAAAATTTGCAGAAAACTGTATCCCCAAGTGTGACCTAATCAGGAAGTAAGCGCTAATCAAGACTTTGTGATACAGTAAAATGTGATTGTCCACAACGAACAAAAACAATTCAATGGAGACAAAATAGTCTTTCAAAAAACTGTGCTGAGTCAATTATAAATGTATATGCAAAAGTAAAGTTAAAAATGAAATTAGACCCTTTAAAATGGAATGTTATTCAGCCTTAAAAGGAAGGAAATCCTGACACATGCTTCAACATGGATGAATCTTGAAGACATGGTGCTAATGGAAATAAGCCAGACACAAAGAGACACACACTATATGTTCCACTTGCATGAAGTACATACAATAGTAAAATTTATAAAAAGATAAAGTAGAATGGTGGTTACCAGGGGCTGTGCGGGGAAGGAAAGGAGGAGTTGTTTTTGAACCGGTATTGAGTTTCAGTTTTGCAAATTAAAGGTTCTGGAGCTCTGTTTTCCAACAATGGAAATACACTTAACACTATTGAACTGTACAGTTAAAGGTGACTAAAATGATAAATTTTATGTGCTGTGTTTTCTACCATAATAAAAAATGCATTAGAAATAACATTAGATGCTTACCTCACATCATTTACAAAAATGATTTAAAATAAATTATAGAACTAAATGGAAGAGCTAACAGTATAAAATTTCTTGAGGGTAATATAAGATAATTTTTCTTTTATATTTAGGCAAAGAGTTCTCAGGCATGAAATAAAAGTATCAACCATACAAGCAAAACATTGATAAACTCGACGTTATTAAAAGTTAAAATATTTACATTTCAAAATATACTACTATGAAAATAAAAAGTCAAGCCAAAGACTGAAAGTAAACACTTAAAAATCATAAACCTTATAAAGAACATTGGTCCAGAAAATATGAAGAACCTTTCAACTCAATAATAAGAAGAAAAACAGCACATTTTTTAACGTGCTGAAGATTTAAAAGAAAGTTCACAAAAAAACCCATATAAACAGTGAATAAGCACCTAATAAGGAGCCCAGCATCACGAGCCATTAGGAAAATGCAAATGAAAACCATAATGTGATACTGTAATTTCCCCATAGAGTAGCTACAATATAAAACATAATAGGAGTTGGCAGGACAAAATTGGAAGTCTCATATATTGACTGTGGGGATGGAATTGGCATAGCCACTTGGAACACAGGCAATTTCTTAAAAAGTTAACCAGACATTTACAATTAGACACAGCATTTTCAGTCTATTATTGCCACCCTGACAAAAACAGAAAGACTCCACCACCACCACCACCACCCGTACTTTGGTTCAGATGTGGAGGCTGATGATGCAACACACACAACAGAGTGGTGGGAAAAAATGTGTTCCTTGCAAGAGAGGTTTCCAGGGGGAGAGCAGGAGATGGCTCCCAAGCTTGTCCAAAAATGGCTTGAGAGAGTGGGGAAAGAGCCTGGCTTGGGGTTTTACCACAGTTCAGACCTGAGGCCATGTGGGCTTCCCATGTATAAGAAGGGGCTTGTGTTGCTTGAATTTTCTGCTGGCATCAAAGAAAGGAACACCAAAGTTTTCTTATCAGCTTGCCCAGTTGTGGGACACAAAAGAAAGTGATGAGACTTAGAAGATGTCGGTAGTCAAACATCAAAAAATGTAGTGAAAGCTGCAAAACAGCGAGACACTCTTCCTCTTTGCCTAATTCCAAGGTGTCAGGAAGACAATATGGCACCTGAAAGATACTTTGTTTAGAGATCAAAAAAAAGGAAATGCCTCTGCAGTGGAGCAATACGGCCATTTTAGGCTGGAAACTAATTATGTTAGAAAAGTTTTATCCTTATTTTTCGTCAATGTGCTTTGGATCAGAGATCTGCATTTAGAAAATACAAGTTGTTGTTTTTTGTTTGTTTTGGTTTGGTTTTTAACTGGGGAAAGGACACCCTGCTCAATAAATGGTTTTGGAAAAATTGGGTAGAAACATATAGAAGAATGAAACTGGATTCCTCTCACCATATATAAAAATTAACCCAAGATGGATTAAAGACTTACATCTAAGGCCTGAAACCATAAAAATTCTAGAAGAAAACTTAGAAATAAAAACTCTTCTGGACATCAGCCTAGGCAAAGAACTTATGCTAAGACCCCAAAAACAAATGCAACAAAACAAAAATAAATAAATGAGACCTAATTAAACCAAAAAGCTTCTGCACAGACAAAGAAATAATCAGCAGAGTGAGCAGCCCAGGGGTGGGGGAAGGAGGCCCCCATTCCATGCAGG
>CAUYLG010067650.1:0-27670 GCA_963573385.1 Cacajao melanocephalus
GGCACCCGGCCACACAACCCCACACATTCCAAAAAAAAAAAAAAAAAAAAAAAAATTTTTGTGAAAAAAATTTTTTTTTTTTTTTTTTTTTTTTTTTTTTTTTTTTTTTTTTTGTGAGATGGAGTCTTACTCTGCCACCCAGGCTGGAGTGCAGTGGTGCGATTTCAGCTCACTGCAACCTCCGCTTCCCAGGTTCAAGTGATTCTCATGTCTCAGCCTCCCAAGTAGCTGGGACTGCAGGCATGTGCCACCATGCCTGGCTAATTTTTTTTTTTTTTTTGTATTTTTTGTAGAGATGAGGTTTTGACTTGTTAACCAAGCTGGTCTTGAACTCCTGACCTTGGGTGATCTGCCTGCCTTGGCTTCCCAAGTGCTGAGATTTCAGATGTGAACCACTACGCCTGGTGGGAACATCTTTACACATACTTATTTACCATCAGTATGTGTCCTGTGGTGAGATGTCTGTTAAGGTCTTTGGCCCATTGTTTATTCACGCTGTTTTCTTACAGTTGAGTTTTAAGAGTTCTATGTATATTTTTGATCACAGTCCTTTATCAGATATGTCTTTTGCAAGTCTCCAGTCTCTGGCTTATCTTTTCATTCTCTTGACAATGTTTCACACGGAGCAGACATTTTTAATTTTAGTAAAGTCCAGCTTATCAATTTTTTCTTTCATGAATTGCGTCTTTAGTGTTGTATCTAAAAAGCCATCACAAACACAAGGTCATCTAGATTTTCTCTAACGTTACATTTTAAGTTTTACATATTCCGGAATTTTGCTTTATATTAAGGTCTATATCCATTTTGAGTGCATTGTTGTGAAGGATTTAAGGTCTGTGTCTAGATTCATTTTTTGGCATATGGATGTCCAGTCATTCCAGCACCATTTGTTAAAAAGACTGTCTTTCTTCCATTGTATTGCCTTTGATCCTTTTTCAAAGATCAGTTGACTGCTTTATGTGGGTCTATTTCAAGGCTCTCTATTCTGTTCCGGGTATCTATTTGTCTATTATTTTGTCCATATCACACTGTCTTGGTTACTGGAGCTTTATAGTAAGTCTTTAACCTTACTAGAGCAGTTTTGTCAGGTAGTGTCAGTCCTTCAACTTTGTTCCTCTCCTTCAGTATTTTGTTGGCTATTCTGGGTCTTTTGCCTCTCCATATAAACTTTAGAAGCAATTTATCAATAGCTATGAGATAATTTGCTGAGATTTTGATTGCTTTTGCATTGAATCTGTAGATCAAATTGGGAAAAACTGACATCTTGACAATATCGAGTCTTCCTATCCATGAGACTGGAATATCTCTCTACTTCTTTAAATCTTCTTTGATTTATTTCATCAGTTTTGTAGTTTTCCTTATATAGATCTTGTACTTTTTTTTTTTTTAGATGGAGTTTTGCTCTTGTCACCCAGGCTAGAGTGCACTGGCACGACCTCAAATCACTACAACCTCTACCTCCCAGGTTCAAGAAATTCTCCCGCCTCAGCCTCCAGAGTAGCTGGGATTACAGGTGCCTGCCACCACGCCCAACTAATTTTTGTATTTTTAGTAGAGACAAGGTTTCACCATGTTGGCCAGGCTGGTCTCAAACTCCTGACCTCAGGTGATCCACCCACCTTGACCTCCGAAAGTGCTGGGATTACAGGCATGAACCAGGATCCAATGCATTTTTTATCTTAGTCTCTCATTTTTCTAAGATCCTATTTTTAAAAATAGGAAATTAAATTTACTTTTGTTCTCATTTTGCTTTAGGAAACTTGGTGTCCCTTTCATCATGGGTCTCAATTTTAAATAGAGGGGTCCCTCCCTCCCTTTACTTCTTAGAAATGGATGTTCTTTGGGGTTACTCACAGTGTGACTTGCCAGATCTCCTGCCCCTGTACCTGCCCAACCATCTGCTAATGGACTAACATGTGCCCCACTACAAGCTCAGTAAGCAATTTAAACTTCCCATGCGTAGCTTTGGGGCCAGTTCTGGCTTTAGCTGCAGGGACATTTAAAAGCTTAGTTCAGTAGATAGTTCAGTAGATCAAGTACATTCTAACCAAATCTGTCGTGTTGCTGTTTTTTCTTGAACCACAGTTCTAGTTCTAGTTCTAGTGACTGAGCTCCTCACTGCTACTAAGCACACGGTTCCAAAGTCTCCTGACTTCTAGACTTACTTCTGGAGCCTGACAAGGGACTGCTCCTTTAGCTAGTACTGGGTCTTCCAGTCATCTTTGCTTTTTTTTTGCTTGTTTTCAGTTTTTAAAAAATTTCAATAGTTTTGGGGGTTTTTGGTTACATGGATGAGTTCTTTAGTAGTGAATTCTGAGATTTTAATGTACCCATCACCTGAGCAGTCTTTTATCCCTCACCTCACTTCCAACCTCTTTCCCTGAGTCCCCAAAGTCCATTGTATCACTCTGTATGTTTTTGCATCCTCATAGCTTAGCTCCCACTTTTTAGTGAGAACATAGGATATTTGGTTTTTCATCCTGAGTCGTTTCACTTAGAGTAATGGCCTCCAGTGCTATCCAAGTTGCTACAGAAGACATTTCATTCCTTGTTATGGCTGAGTAGTAATCCATGGTCTATATATACCACATTTTCTTTTTCTTTATCCACTTGTTGGTTGTTGGGCACTTAGGTTGGTTCCATATCTTTGCAACTGCAAATCATGCTGTTATAAACATGTGTGTGCATGTGTCTTTTTCATAAGACTTATTTTCCTTTGGGTAGATTCCTAGTAGTGGGATTGCTGGATCAAATGGTAGTTCTACTTTTAGTTCTTTAATGGTAGATCTACTTTTAGGTTTTTTTTTTTTTTTTAGATGGAGTCTCGCTCTGTCACTCAGGCTGGAGTGAAGTATCATGATCTCACCTCACTGCAACCTCCATCTCCCAGGTTCAAGGGATTCTCCTGCCTCAGCCTCCCCAGTAGCCAGAACTACAGGTACCTGCCACTACGCCCAGCTAATTTTTGTATTTTTAGTAGAGATGGGGTTTCACCATGTTGGCCAGGATGGTCTTGTTCTCTTGACCTCATGATCCACCTGCCTCAGCCTCCCAGAGTGCTGGGATTACAGGCACGAGCCACTGTGCCCAGCCTATTTTTAGTTTTTAGTGCTGTCTGTTTGCATCATCACGTATTACTTGCTCCCTGCTGCCAGGCCTCAGTCTGCACTACACCCATGTACCACTTATTTTCAAAACTTCCAAAATGCTGGCACCACCCAGTCCTTTGCCAGGCATGGTCCTCTCTGCAGCAGATGAGTTGCCTGTGTATGGGTCTCCTCCCTCCAAGCATCAGTTTTCACCCACAAGCATGTCTAGACTCCAGGTGCAGACCCCTCCCTGACTGTCCTGTTCCATTAACTCCAGGTTTGCTAAAAAGAATGTGGACTTTACAGACTTCCCAGCAAGGCAACTCCTTGGAGGTGGAGACCTCATTTGGCACGTGCTTGACTATATTAAAACCTGATTTTCCTCAACTATATTAAACACTCAGTTTTAAGACAAAAAAAAAAAAAACCCTGCTTTTCCCATTCTCATTTTCCCTCTACAATATATAATTTCATCAAACTCTCCTTCACAAATGGAGCTTACATATCTCATTAACCACAGTGTTTTGTTCTCTTATGAAAATATGTCAGAAAGATTTGAGAGTCTGGGACTGTGATAAAAGCCCCCATCAGCCCGAGCATCTGAGAAGGGGGGGTCGGGACTGTTTTCTTCCAGCCCTCTTCAGACAGCAGCCGGAGAGTTTTCAGTTTTTTTTTTTTCAGTTTTCGTGACTCATTTCCTCACTTGAGACACAGAAATATGAATGCAGTGTCAACCAACTATAAAGGAGTGTCATGAGAGTTCTGGCCATGGAGTAATCATAATTCTATTTGGTATATGATTTGACTACACTTATTCATAATACAATACTCAAGGGTTTGAATATCCTTATATTATTTTTGGCTCTGCTGTGAACCATATAGAACGTGATGGAAAATCACTCCCTGCCCAGCACCCGGGGCTGCAGTGTCCATAAAAGGTGATATGCTGGCTCGAGACATTGAATGATTTCATAACCAACCTGTGAGCCTCACTTCCTCCTTCACATCTGAAAGCATGTTGGCACAGAGGGGAGAAAAAAATTCTTTTTGCATGTTTTCATCTTGCAGCTCCTTTTCTAGGTCTTGTAGTTGGAAAGATTTATTTCTATGTGGGAAGACTGTTGTACCTGAAAGAATCTTTCATGGTCATAGAGTGTCACCTCTCTCCCAATGCAGAAATCCCATCTGCAGTACTGATCAATGACCTGCCAAGGATGAATTAATTGAGTGCCTACTATGTGTTAGCTAGGCATTGTGCTGAGCCTCACACAATGGCAGACCCTGAGATAAGAATTCAAGTGCCAAGAATTTGAGAGGAGGTCCCAGAAAACACTGGAAATAGTGGACATGAGACAGAGAAGACGAGAAAGCCAATACAGGATGCTCATTATCAAGCAAGTTACCACCATGGGCAGATAGAGCTCGATCCCACTAGAGAATTCTGAAAACTGCAACTCAGAATTAACCAACCAGGGGGACAGGGGTCTGGGGTATTCATCTACCAACTCTCTATCGGTCATGAGTTCCGGCTGCTTTCTGGGGAATGAACTTTCCAGCATGTCTGGCTTCACTATACTTGGGCATAGTGTGTTTTCAAGGTCAGAAAAAAAAAGCCTTCGAGTGGAGATTTTCAGGGGTCAGCTATAAGCAGAAAGTGAATGCCAATAGGTTGGGGGGCGGCCACTGATAGCATCTGCTACGTTCAGAAAGACAGAATTTAGCTCTCCTCCCTACTTTTGCTCCTTGAATCCAGTGGAATCCAGCTGAGGAGGGTACAGGTGAAAGGCGAATGCCCTGGAGCAATGGAGGTGATGAGTTTGAACGAACACGTGCAAAACCTGGGTTAACTGCGTGCAGATGAGCAGGGAGAAGAACAGCAGCTCGAGATGACATCAGGCCATGACTAGTCATCAGTTGCCACATAATGAGGTTTTGCAGGAATGACACAGAAATACCAGCCTTCTACAACTGTCTGGCTCTCCCCAGGGAAATGGTAAACTCTGGTAGAGAGTCAAACCTTGGGCAAAAGGGTTGGAAGGAAGCAGGTGATCTGGGAGAGCTGCCAGCTCCTCCTCCTCTTCCCTTGGGGAGAACTAGTTGAAAATGAATGTAGGGAGCCTGGCAGGAGGGCCAGCAAGGCAGGCTAACCCCAGGGGTGTGGAAGTGCAAAGGCTTCACCATCACGCTTTCAGCAGACCTGGTGCTGTTCAGTGCCTGTCACCCAGGCCAGCTGAGGTTCAGCCTAAGCCCACTTGCTTGTGGGGAGGGGCAGCTCATGCCCCACTGGCTGTAGGTTGTTTGGGTTATGAACTAGGCGGGGCCAAGCCTGGAAAAAGTCAGAAATCATTAGTGGGGTCTGTGGCAGGCTAGGGCAGGTGGAGGTGACTTTCCTCAGTAAGGCAGTTCAGAGTCAGTGTTCCAGTTGGTTAGAATGTTCTTCTTTGGACAGACTGAAGTTTCCCTCCCTTGAACTTTGCCTTGGTTCTACTGCTGCCCTTTGGAATGCCTTGATGAGTCCCAGGAAAGTTTTGACAATACAGCACCTGGTCGTGCTGCTGATAAAGATTCCCTTTGGATAGGTGTTTGTGGTTTGTGATGATGTGACTAATAGCTTCGTTTCCCTGGTTTCAAGCCAGACCGTTCTAGTCCATACATTTCCAGGAAAACAGCTCTGCCATGGATACACGTAGGGTCTGCAGTGTGTTTCTGCCAAGCTCTTCAACTCTGCCCTTCTATTTCTCATTTCAGGTTTACAATTCCAGGCACTGGCTCCAGCAGAAATGCCTTTCTCCCTTTCCTTGGCTCTGCCATTCCACATCCACCACCAGACTTCCCCCACAGTGTGATATCCATGCCTCTTACAGAATTTTAAATGGACTCAACATTTATATGGGTTCTCTCTCATTGAAAAACCCATATTTTGCCACACTATGAACCTGTCATATTGATAAAGAAGAGCTTTCAGCTGGCCATGGTGGCTCACACCTATAATCCCAGAACTTTGGGAGGCTGAGGTGGGAGGATTGCTTGAGGCCAGGAGTTCAAGACCAGCCTGGGAAACATGGCAAAACCCTGTCTCTACAAAATAAAAATTAAAATAGCATGTGCTTGTAGTTTCAGCTACTTGGGAGGCTGAGGCAGGAGTCCAGGAGGTAGAGGCTACAGTGAGCTGTGATCACACCGCTGCACTCCAACCTGGGTGACAGGGCCAGACCCTGTTGAAGAAGAAGAAAGAAGAAGAAAGAGGAGGAGGACTTTCATTCATTTTATGTTAACTGAAACTTAAAGCATAGGAAATGTTTAGACTGAAATGCTCTGCGTGTTCGGTGACAACACACAATAACAAAACACAAAGCTGCCATTCTACCCAAAAGCAAAAGGAAAACAAACTTTTGTTTGTTTAGCCAAAATAGCATCTTTAAGAATAAATAACATGATGATCATATATTGGCAAGTCAGCCCCTTATACTTTGGTGAATTTCTATAAATGATACCCTTAAATTCTAAAATTCTAATTAGGATTTGAAACATTGCTTTTTCTCAGATGGAAACAAGCCTTTTATTGTTCACTCTGCTTTGTAGCACCGTGCCAATGTTAAAGTACAACCACAGACAGGAGATCATTAGATGAACCTAGAAGTTCTAGCAGGGAATTGAAAAGTTTGGCCGAAACAGCCTGTGCCTTTGAAGTGAAACATTTTCTATTTCATTTTAGTTGCATGTTTCTGCGGTCCTGAGAAATTAAAAATGATGTGTTCTTGTCACAGCTGGCACCCACACCAAAGGGAGAGAAACAGCAAGCCACACCCAAAGGAGGAAAAGAATTAGAATGAAAATTCCACAAAAAAGAAGCTCAGAGCAAAGAATGAGATTATTTTTCTTGCCTATAATAATGGAGTTTGAATGGGGCTTTCCCAGCATGGAGAATAATAGCCCTTTCTTTTTCGCATGTGGTTGTCCCCAGTTCTCATTCATTTCACTAGTGTTCTAATAAGGTGAGATAGCTCAGTAATGAATTTTAGTCATAACTTTCATTGATAATACAGTTTAAAAACTTACATCTCTATAATTTACACACACACACACACACACACACACACATTCTCCAACAGAAATAGATATAGATATCTGTTTTGATAAAACACTTTCCTTAGTATTGTGGCCCCTGAATCTGATGATATGTGCATTGAATGTGAATATATTTCTTTTATAAATGATTATTCATCTTTTCCCATTTCACCAGGAACTCTGTGGCATTAATTTCTATCCTACTAAAATAAGAAACCACTTTTAAAGTTAGGTTAAGGTATTTTTCCCCTTCTTTTAATACTTCTTAACAACTGACATAAAAGTAGGTTATGTCCGACTTCTAGAAGGGTCCATGAGAGCCAAGGAAGACATGAAAGGGAGTTGTCACTAAAAAAAAATTCTCTATTTTCTGAAGTCATCTATATACATGATTTTGTTTCCTTTAGAGTAGAGAAATGTGAATTTATGATGAAATCTAAGGCCTAGAGGAAAGGTAATGACAAATTAAAAGGAAAAACAAGTTATTCAAAAAAGTAAACAGAGCAAACGATGGTAGATTGAGAAGTGAGGTCAAAAGAGGAGAATATGAAACTTGTCTTGCTAATAATCCTTTAATTTCCAAATTTAGTAGGTTTAAATTTTTCAAACGTGCTTTCTGAATTTTCATTGATAGGTTGAAGGGAAAAGGACCAGAAATATCAGCAAATCATTCTTGTGACATAATTTTTCTCATTCTTTTTGAGTAAGGCAAAATTTTTCTTTCACCTTCACAACACTGCCGAATACATTTTATTTAGATTTTCTCAAGCAGGAGTTTAGACTGATATTTGTGTGACTGAAGCCTGGAACAGCATCATTACAGGGGTTACAAGAATGTTAATTGCATCTATTAACCCTAACTGACTCTCAGGCATTACTTTCTTAATTCTTCTGAAAAATTCTATAAGGCACGTACTTTGCAAATCAGAATGGTGAGTCTTAAACAATGCTAAAAGTGGAACTGAGACGGAAGCAGAGGTCTGCCTGTCTCTAAATCCAAAGTACCAAATAACTGCCATGTTGAAGTCAACAAGCCCATAGAGACAGAAGGATGGAGGAAACGATGGAAGAAATATGCTTTAAAACAAGGTTCTTTCTCAGAGGTGTGAGTGAATAGGCTTGGGAGTTAACATTGGAAGTAGTTGTTAGTGTGGCAATCAAAGTAAAACTTAGGTTTGGATTTAACTTAAGGCTGGCATTAGAATTAGGTTTTTATTGAAGGTTTGGGGTAGGGATTGCCTCTATATTTGCAATTAAAATAGAGGTACAGAGTGGAGTTTGCATTAAGTACCGGGCAGGGGTGGTTGGAACAAGGCAGTTGTATTAGTCCATTCTCACACTGCTGATAAAGACATACCTGAGAATGGGTAATTTATAGAGAAAGAGAGGTTTAATGGACTCACAGTTCCATGTGGCTGGGGAGGCCTCACAATCATGGCAGAAGGCATGTCTTACATGGCAGCAGGCAAGAGAGAAAATGAGAAACAAGAGGAAGGTGTTCCCCCTTATAAAATCATCAGATCTGTAAGACTTATTCACTAGTGCAAGAACAGTATGGGGGAAACCGCCCGCATGATTCTGTTGCCTCTCACCGGGTCCTCCCACAACATGTGGGAAATATGGGAGAGATCTGGGTGAGGACACAGCCAAACCATATCATCAATATTAACTTTCCTGATGATAAGAAGTACGTGGGCAGTTGCTAAAAACAAATTCCTGGTGCTTCTCAGACCTGCTCAGGGAAAATAATAGCATTCACAGTTGTGCTAAGTTGAGTCTGATCAGGAAAGCAGGGGCTGCTGGGTGTTGCTCACAACCTTGTCTTATCATGAGAACTGTCTGAAGAGCTCTTGATGAATACTGATGCTTGAGCCCACCCCTCAGTTAAATCAGAATCTGATGAGGGCCATTATTATGTTTAAAAAATTCTCCAGGTGATTCCAATGGGTTGCAAGAGGTGAAATCTCAGAGAAATGGTTACACACATTTCTTTCTTTCTCTTTCTTTTTTTGAGACAGAGTCTCGCTCTGTCACCCCGGCTGGAATGCAGTGGCCCAATCTCGGCCCACTGCAACCTCTACCTCCTGGGTTCAAGCAATTCTCCTGCCTCAGCCTCCCAAGTAGCTGGGATTACATGTGTGCGCCACCACACCTGGCGGGGTGAGTAATTTGGCAGGAAGGACGGTTATGGGACAGGTCAGAGCAAGTGACTAGGGGTGACTCAGGTCAAAGCAGGTGACCAGGGCAAGTGACCGGAAAAGGTGACTGGGATGAGTCAGGATGGAGCAAGGGACTGGGGGAACAGATGTGAACTACTGATTAGAACTGATAGAAAAGGTTGTTTACTAAAACTACAAGGAAGTTAAACTTTAAAATGGAGAATTAAAGATTAAGAGCTGAACATACTGACATACTGATTGTTTGAAGAGAAACTTGGAGTTCACTATATCTAACATCAGGAATCTCTTTCTTAGTTGTGTAGCCAAAACTAGAGCACTTTCCCTGGAGCTCTTTCTCTCCATGAATGGGGCCCACTTCTGGGTTTAGTACTCCCTGGGGCCAGTTACGGGGAATGCTGGAAAGGACAATACTGGGAAGGCAAAACCAGGAAACTCTCCTCTAGTTTGAGCTCCAAGAAAATCTCTCCAGTTCTGGCTATAGCAACTGAAAGGGGGATTCCTAAATTCTGGAGTTTTTAACCCATTCATGTACTACTATTTACTTTTTAGAGTCCTCAAATAGCTACTCCATGCAGATTTTATAGCTACATTCAGTGTAAGACAGGATAGGATATGCTTTCTCCATCTTACCCAGGTCCAGAACTCCTAAACACAAGGTATTTGTTTACACTGTTTTAATATAGACTAAAAGTTTCAGGAATGTACCTAACATGCAAAATCAGGAGATATTCTATTTTATTTTGTTATGAACTATACAAAAATGTGGTCTTCATCTTCTAAAGTCACCAAAGGCAGTATCATCCACGGTATTTGGGTTGCTAGCAAAACACACCCATTTGAGCCTGCATTTGCAGTTTTATATCTAGAAATTGTGAATACACTTCCATTCTTTTTTTGAGATGGAGTCTCCATCTGTTGCCCAGGCTGAAGTGCAATGGCATGATCTTGGCCCACTGCAACTTCCACCTCCCGGGTTCAAGGGATTCTCCTGCCTCATTCTTCCCAAGTAGCTGGGATTACAGGGACCTGCCACTACGTCCAGCTAATTTTTGTATTTTTAGTAAAGATGAGGTTTCACCATGTTGGCCAGGCTAGTCTTGAACTCCTGACTTCAAGTGATCCACCCACCTCAGCCTCCCAAAGTGATAAGATTACAGGCATGAGCCATTGCACCCAGCCTTTTTTTTTTTTTTTTTTTTTTTTTTCTGAGACAGAGTCTTACTCTGTCACCCAGTCTGGAGTACAGTGATGCCATCTTGGTTCACTGCAAACTCTGCCTCCTAGTTTGAAGCAATTCTCCTGCCTCAGCCTCCTGAGTAGCTTAGATTACCAGCGTGCGCCACCACACCCTGCTAATTTTTATATTTTTAGTAGAGATGGGGTTTCACCATGTTGGCCGGGCTGGTCCTGAACCCCTGACCTCAGGTGGCCGCCTGCTTCAGCCTTCCAAAGTGCTAGGATTACAGGCATGAGCTGCCATGCCCGGCCATTCTTCTTTATGACTACTACTTTGTGTTTTGCCTGAGGCATCAAAATATTGAAATACATATTATTATAAATTACGTAGCTTTTATTTTCCTTTGTATCATACATCAGGCATCATCTTGATATTTTTGAAATGATGTATTTTAGCAGAATAAAGGTGGCTTTAGATCTTTTGACACTCCACCTTCTGGGAGATGCTCTGGGAGGGGCCCAGGCATCTCATTCTTCATGCAATTTCAGGAATTCTTCATGTGTTCTCTTGAGCAGGGTGATCTCAGAGTAGTTGGACTTCCACCTGGCAGCTCAAGGCTCCATGAGTGTTCCCAGAGCTCTAGATGGTTGTCATGATAAGACAAGGTTGTGAGCAATGCCCAGCAGCCCCTACTTTCCTGATGATCAAACTCAACTTAGCACAACTGTGAATGGTATTGTTTTCCCTGAGCAGGTCTGAGAAGAACCCTCGTATGTTGCTGGTGGGAATGCAAAATGACATAGTCACTCCAGAAAATAGTCTAGCAGATTTTTATAAAATTAAACATGCAATTGCCATCTGACCCAGCAGTCCCCCTCCTAGATATTTACTCTAGAAAAGTAAAAATGTTGGCTCATAATACCAATATATGAACATTTTACTGTAGCTGTATTCATAATTGGCAAAACCTGGAAATAATCCAAATGCCCTTCAAGGGACGAATGGGTAAACAAACTGTGGTACGTCCGTACGACAAACCGTAACTCAGAAATGAGAGAAATGAAGCATTCATTCTTGCAATAACTTGTGTGAATCTCAGAGGCATTACGCTGAGTAAAAGAAGTCACTTTGAAATACTGTATGATTTCAATATATACGATATTCTCAAAAAGACAAGATGATCCTAAGGGATAACACATCAGTCATTGCCAGGTTTGGGGTCTGGGGTCATGGGAGAATGACTACAGATGGATAAGCAGAGGGGCTGTTTGGTGGTAAGGTGACTGTTCTGCAGCCTGGCTGTGGAAGTAATTACACACATCTATCCATGTGTGAAAACTGTACCCAAAAATGTCATTCTATTGTTAATTAAAAAAATAAGTTTGAAAGATATCTTGTGTTTATATATAAAACAGGGTTAGAGTCTAGGTGTAGGTAATTTTATTTTATTTATTTATATTTTTGGATCATTTATAAACTTTTTTTTTTTGCCTACAGGAATGACCAGTGAGAAATTTGTAAAAGTTGTTTGGAATTAAGGGATTTGTGCTTTCCTGTCTCATTGCGGCATGTATAGCCAGTGCTGCAGGTAACACACATGGGCAGCTGTATTTGAATTGTAAAAGTGCACCTTCTTTGGGCAGACAAATCATAAAAAGATGTCCCCTTTGGATGGAAGGTGTCCAACATGGAGCCCTTCACCTACATGGATGCAGCTTTCTTCTTGGCAATTGGCCCATGGGCTGCATTTCAGCCTCACTCACTCCCTTGCTGAGTGCCTTTGTGTGGTACAAAAATTAACAACTATGTGGGGGTATCCCTAAATCTAGCATCCCTGGCTCCTGACTTCAGAATCCCAGCAGCATCTCCAGTTCTTATGTCAAAACAAACAAACAAATCTAACACCCCACAATTTCCCCATGTGTACTTAAGATCTCCCCTTGAGAACAGGTATCTTGGTACAGAGGGTTGTGCACACAACTAGTTAAGTTAGAAAGCTGTTCATTGAATTAACTCTTTTTTTTTTTTCTTTTTTCAGGATGGAGTCTTGCTCTGTCACCCAGGCTGGAGTGCAGTGGCTCTATCTCCATTCACTGCAACCTCCGCCTCCCAGGTTCAAGCAATTCTCCTGCCTTGGCCTCCCAAGTAGCTGGGACTACAGGTACCCACCACCACACCCAGCTAATTTTTGTATTTTTAGTAGACATGGGATTTCACTTTATTGGTCAAGCTGGTCTTGAACTCCTGACCTTGTGAGCCGCCCACCTCGGCCTTCCAAAGTGCTGGGATTACAGGAATTAGCCACTGTTCCTGGTAAAATTAACTTTAAGCTTTTTTTTTTTTTTTTTTGTAGATAACTTGTGCTTTAGGTGTAAAACACCAAGCCCAGAGCCTGGCATATAGTGTGCTTTTGATAAATGGAATTGACTAAAGCTATAGCAGGAGGAAGCTGAGCTTTCCTAAAGGCAAATGCCATCGCCTAAATGAACAAACAGAATTTTAGACCAATAGGAGATACAGTTTTGAGTTGGAGAGGAGGAGTGAGAAGGAACCATTCCACCTTCCTACAAATCACATTCCTCACCTCCCATAGTGGTCCTACCAGATCGCCTCGGAAAATCTTTTTCTCCTCACTTCCAGAAGCTGCTATTGGATATCATCTTCAAAGGTCAACTAATCTTTGATAGTTGCAGGTAATTAAGAGTTGGATCTATTAGATCCAATTGTTGATTTTGATTATGTATTTTTAATGCTGAAAAATGAAAGTATTTCTCTATTTAATAAGTTCACTGCTATAGCAACCCCAGCGAAGTAGTCACAACCTTGTAAATCAATAATAATGTGTATGTAAAATACACATTTATATATTTGTTCCATATAATTATTTATAATTATAACTTATATTTAGGTATTACTTGTATTTGATAATTTGTGTTTTATGGAAAACTAGGTACTTTATTCATGAGATGGAACCGCTCCCTATTTGGCTAAATGGGAGTGAGAGGAAATATTCTACCCTAGGATGCCCTAAAGTGCCTTCAAATGCATTTCATAGCATTTTAAAAGAGGTTCACCAGACCCAAATAGCAATAGAAACTGTGTTGCACATTTCCCTCCCACATTTTTACACCACAGAAATGCGCATCTGTCTTAAAACTGATAGCATTATAATCATTATTGACAGAGTGACCACGATAATGGTCGTTGCCTGTGAACATATGACCTTGGTTGTTATTCATAGTTGAATAACTGGACAACTGAAATCCCTGGTATTTAATCAATAAACCTTTAAGATTCCCATGTGGGAAGAATTTGAGTCCTGATGTTGTCAGAAAATATTCCATTGATACCTTCTGATAACACCAGGAAAGTGTCAGCAATGGAGGAGGGAAACCCAATTTGTTACATTTTCCTTTTATGGATCATGCTCTTGATGAAGAGTCCAAGAACTCTGCCTAATCCTAGGCCGCAAAGATTTTTCCTTTTTTTCTGCCTTCCTTTTCCCTTCTTTTTAGAGATAGGATCTCAGCTATGTTGCCCAGGCTGGAGTGGAGTGGCACAATCCTAGCTCACTGTAACCCCAACTCTTGGGCTCAAGTGATCCTCCTGTCTCAGCCTCCTGAGTAGCTGAGACTACAGGTGCACATCATCATATCCAGCTTTTTTTTTATTTTTATTTTTTTGAGAAACAGGGTCTTGCTATATTACCCAGTCTGGTCTCGAACTCCTGGCCTCAAGTAATCCTCCTGCTTCAGCCTCCCAAAGTGCTGGGATTATCGGCATGAACCTGTAATCATCATATAATTTTAGTAAAGATAAAATGAGAATACTGCCTTCATTTAAAAACCTGAGAATTGTTTCCTCCCCTTTTATCCTTCTGAAGAGAGTGTATAGAATTAGTGTTAATTCTTCTTTAAACATTAGTAGAATTGTCCAGCAAAACCATTAGGGCCTGGAGATTTCCCTTTTGGAAATTTTAAAATTGTAAATTAAACTTCCCTTATGCATAGGACCATTCAAATGATGTTTTTCACATTGGATAAATTGTAGTCTTTTTGTTTTTTAAGAAACTGGTCCATGTCTTTTAATTTGTCAAATGTATATCTGTAGAGTTATTAATAGCGTTTCCTGATTATCTTTTGATGTCTGCAGGCTCTGTAGTGATATCTTCTGTTTCATTCTTGATACTGATAATTTGTGTCTTGTCTCTTTTTCTTTTTGTCAGTCTTGCTAAAGGTTTGTCAATTTTATTCATCTTTTCAAAGAAACAGCTTTTTGTTTTATTAATTTTTCTCTATTGTTTTTCTATTTTCAATGTTGTTGATTTCTGCTCTTATCTTTATTTCTTTCCTTCTACTTGCTTTGAGTTTATTTTGCTCCTTAAAACAATTTTTTGTTTTTCAGACAGAGTCTGGCTCTGTCACTCAGGCTGGAGTGCAGTGGCATGATCTCAGCTCATTGTAACCTTGACCACCTGGGATCAAGTGATCATCCCACCTCAGCCTCCTGAGTAGCTGGAACCATAGGTGTGTGCCACCATACCTGGCAGGGTTTTGTTATGTTACTCAGCTGGTCCTGAACTCCTGAGTTCAAGTGACCCATGGCCTCCCAGAGTGCTCAGATTACAGGTATGCCATGCCCGGACTATATTTTGCTCTTTTTTATTTCTAGCTCTTAAGGTAGACTTTTAAATTACTGATTTTGGGTTGTTTTCTTTATGAAAATATATGCCCTTAGTACTATATATTTCCCTCTTAGAATTGCTTTGTCCTACAAGTTTTGATATGTTATATTTTCATTTTCATTCAGTTTAATGTATATTTTTTTCAATTTCCCTTGAGACCTCATCTTTGGCCCCTGAACTATTTAGAATTGTGTTGTTTAATTTCCAAGTGTTTGGAGATTTTCCTATTACCTTTCTGTGACTAATTTCTAGTTCAATTCCATTGTAATCAGAGAACACACTATGTATGATTTTAATCCTTCCCTCCCTCCCTCACTCCCTCCCTTCTTTCCTTCCTTCCTTCCTTCCTTCCTTCACTCCTTCCCTCCTTCCTTCCTTTCTCAGACTCTCACTCTGTTGCCCAGGCTGGCGTGCAGTGGTGCAATCACTGCTGACGGCAGCCTCGACCTCCTGGGCTTGCTTGTCCCACCTCAGATCTCTGAGTAGGACTGCAGACATGTGCCACCACCCTTGGCTACTTTTTGTACTTTTTATAGAGGCAGGGTCTCCCTGTGTTGTCCAAGCTGGTCTTGCACTCCTAGCCTCAAGGGATCCATCTTCCTTGACCTCCCAAAGTGCTAGGATTACAGGCATGAGCCACCACGCCTGGACTTAATTCTTTTATCTTTCTTAAGTGATCTTCTTTTTCCAGTATCTTAACATGGATAATTTGAGATTTTTCTTTTTTTAAAAATTTCAGTGGCTTTTAGTATATTCACAAATTTATACATCTGTTATCATGGTCAATTTTAGAGCCATTTTCATTACCCCAAAAAGATACCTTGCACCTCTTGTCACCCTCAATTTTTCCACCCTATTCACTATCCTGGGCAATTGCTGATCTACTTTCTGTCTCTGTATCTGTCTACTGTGGACATTTCATATAAATAGAATTATATGATATGTGGTCTTTTGTGACTGACTTCTTTCACTTAGCATAATGTTTTCAAGGCTCATACATGTTGTAGCAGCTTTTAATACTTCATTCCCTTCTATGGCTGAATAACATTCAATTGTATGGTTAAAATACATTTTGTTTGTTCGTTTACCAGTTAATGGAGATTTGGGTTGCTTCCATTTTTTGATATTGACTAATGCCGCTATAAACATTTGTATACAAGTTTGTGTGTGAATATGTTTTCAATTCTCTTGGATATATAAGTAGGAGAGGATGTGCTTGATCATATGGCAACTCTGTATTCAATGATTTGAGGAGTTGCCAAAATGTTTTCCAAGGCAGGTGCACCATTTTAAAATCCATCATCAGTGTATGGGGGTTCTAATTTCTCCACATCCTCACCAATACTTATTATCTCTCTTGTAAATTATGGCTAAACTAATAGGTATGAATGGTTTTACTTTTTTTTTTTTTCTTGAGACAGTTTCTTGCTACCTCACCCAGGCTGGAATGCAACTGCAAGATCACAGCTCACTGCAGCCTCGACCTTCTGGGCTCAAGTCATCCTCCTGCCTCAGCCTGGAACCACATGTATACGCCACCACAGTCGGTTAATATTTTTTTAAAAATGTTTGTAGAAACTGGGGTCTTGCTATGTTGCCTGGGCTGGTCGTGAACTCTTGGCATCAAGTGATCCTCCTGCCTTGACCTGTCAAAGTGCTGGGATTACAAGCATACCACCATGCCTAGCTATGAATAGTTTTTCATGTCTTTCATTTGTATTTTCCTAATGGCTAATAATGTTGAACATGTGCTTAATGCTTATTGGCTATTTGTATATCTTCTTTGAGGTTGTCTAAGTAGGTTCTTTGTCCACTTTAAATTGGGTCATTTCTCTTTTTATTATTGAATTATAGGTGTTCTTTATGTATCCTAAATACAAGTCTCATCAGTCATATGGTTTGCAAAAATTTTATCCTATTTGATGAGATGGTTTTTGATGTTGTAAATAGTGTCCTATGAAGCACAAACGTTTTTCATTTTGAGGAAATCCGATGTATATAACTGTTCTTTGGTTGCTTGAGCTTTTGGTGTTGTATCTGAGAAACCACTGTTTAACCCAAAGTTATGAAGATTTATGCCTATATTTTCTTCTAAGAGTTTTATGGTTTTAGTCGTTATATTTATGTCTTTGATCTATTTTAAGTTAATTTTCACACATGGTATAAGGTAAGGTTCCAATATTATTCTTTTGCATGAGGATATCAAGGTGTCCCAGCACAATTTCTTAAAGAACTATTTTCCCCATTAATTTTATCTGCACCCTTGTCAAAAATCAATCGATCACAAATTCATAGGCTTATTTCTAGACTTTTAATTCTACTCCACTCATTTATATGTCTAACCTTATGCCAACACCATAGTCTTGATTACTGAAGCTTTATAGTTATTTTTGAAATCAGGTAATGTGAATCTCCAACTTTGCTGTTTTCAAGATTAGTTTGGCTATTCTGGGGCCCTTGGATTTCCATATGAATTTTAGGGTCAGTTTGTCAATTTCTACAAAAAAGGTAGCCAGAATTTTGATAGGCATTGTGTTGAATCTCTAAGGCTACCTGTTTTTGCATGGTCCATAAACTCAGAATGGTTTACATTTTGAAATTGTTGAAAAAATGTCAAAAGAAGAATAATACTGAAGGTCAAGTGAAAATTATACAAAGTTCAAATCTCCATGCGTATGGAGTTTCACTGGAACACAGCCATGCTTGTCAATTTTTGTATTATCTATGGCTGCATTAGCACCACAGTGGCAGAGTGGAGCAACTGCAACAGAGACTCTGCCTGCAAAGTCTAAAATGTTATTAACTGGTCCTTTACAGAAAGTTTGCTGACCCTTGCTCTAGACAATGGCAAAGATTAAATAATTACTACCTGAAAGTCCAAGCAAAATCAAGCCCTAGGATTATAATCTTGGGTTTGATTTTTTCCCTCTTATTTAAGGGGTTCCTGTTGTGCTGTGTTTAGACCTGATGGAACTTGGCTTTTAAATTTTTTCCTAGTGTAGTACGTAAATGCAGAAAGAGAGTGTCAGGAAATGAATGTGGCAAGAAGAAAAAAGATGAAGAGGGGAAAGATGAACTCTGTGGGTATCAATAGAACAGTATAGACTTCAAATATTAGAGGTGGAGGGAGCTTAACAACCCTTTCATTTTTACAGGTGAGGAAAATGTGATTCAGGAAGCCTTCTCAGAAATTACATAGCATCTGACTCTGGTCTTGCAGTTTTTTGACAACCTTGCCTATCTTTAGACAGTTATATAAGATATACATTCATACTCCAACAGATAATGAGACAGGAGAATAGGGTCTTGAAGCAGGGAAACTAAGGCTGATTCAGGCTGACTTCCTAGACCTAAATCAAAAGGAAAACACCAACGTGCCACACCTAAGTAACAAAAGGACCTGAGACTACCCCCTTTGCAAAACCCCTCATCCTTTTGTTCTGTGTGGCAGATGGAAAATTGAAAGTATCTCTGATTGATTGCTTCTTGCAACCAATCAGACATTTGCATAGAAGTGTAACTTTGTAATTTCACTTCAGCCTCTGATTGGTTGCTTTTCATAACCAATCAAATGCTTGCATAGGGTATAACCTTTGTAACTTCACTTCAGCCTCTGATTGGTTGCTTTCCACAACCAATGGGCCAGTGGGCCAGCCTCTGATTGGCCCACTGATGATGGGCCACTAGTTTAGTTACATAGGTGTACACCAAGTAACCAACGGGAAACCTCTAGAGGGTATTTAAACTCCAGAAAATTCTGTAAAGGGGCTCTTGAGAACCTATACTCAGGCCACTCCCACCTGTGGAGTGTACTTTTGTTTTCAATAAATCTCTGCTTTTGTTGCTTCATTCTTTCCTTGCTTTGTTTGTGCATTTTGTCCAATTCTTTGTTCAAAATGCCAAGAACCTGGACACCCTCCACCAGTAACAGATAATATTTTATTATTTTCTAGAGTGAGTTGCCATTAGCAGTTTGTCATCTCTGTTCAAGAATGTTCACATGCACTACCCAGGACAAGCAAATTGAAGCCTATGAAGAAAATCGGAGCTTTGCAAAGAGCAGACTGTCTATAGAAACCATTGCTTTCTGGCACTGAGAGTAGAATTCTCTTTTGCATGTGCTAAAAACTGTGATTATGGAGTGTTGAGAATGCACCTGACAGTTGGATATCACCTTATTTTACAGCAGCCCCCTGTATCTTCAGTTAACTCATGTACTATCAAAGACATGTGAAAAGGCCAAGAGTGATCAAAGAACAGAGATCAAAGTTGAGGCATTAAATGTTATATTATTATTTCCATCAGTTAAAGTAGATTCCTTCTTCATATGAATGAAAGGGAGATCTGTGATTGGATTCCACTGGCTGTCACCCAACTAATCCGTGTCACACAGACAACATTAGCTGCAGCAGCTCGGGGTTGTCGGTGTAGATCTGAGCTGAGACTCAGCTCGCTGAGAGGATGGGAGAAATTCAGCAGCTGCCAAAGGAGGGGCTGAGAAGGAGAAACGTTTCCATCAGGCTAATGAAACCTGTCAGCAACAGCAGGGGATCCAGAGCCCGTCCTCCCAGAATGCAAGAGGAGCAGAGAAGCCGCCAAGAAGAAAGGAGGGAGGAGGGGAGGAGGAAGAAACAAAGAATTCCTAATTATACCAATTATAGCAGGAGTAGGAGGAGTTTGGCAGGAGAGGTGGTCATGAAACAAAAGAAAACAAAGTATGGTTCAACAATTGGCAAACTGCTGACTTTGTTCTCTGAACATTTTTCCTAGGAAACAGCTTCTGCTGCAGGGGTGGTAGACGTCAATGTGCCTAAGCTTTAGGGTCCCTCTTCGCCCTGGGAGGAGCACTGGCAATGAATTCAGATGGTCTGAAGTTTTTACAAAATCTGCAGAAGGAAAATATCATAACTGTCGTCAGTTAAGCCTACTGTGTCTTTCCATCTCGACTTCCCTTATGCAGAGTTTTGGGGTTAGTTAAGGGGAAATTGAGTTAGGAAGACACCATATTTACTGCACTTTACAAAGATGTTTTGGGACATTTCAATAAAAGCAGATGAGAAACCATAAAATCCTTTTTTTTTCTTTTGTTACAGAGTCTCATTCTGTTGCCCAGGCTGGAGTGGAGTGGTGCAATCTCAGCTCACTACAACCTCTGCCTCCCAAGTTCAAGTGATTCTCCTGCCTCAGCCTCCCAAGTAGCTCGGATTACAGGTGCCTGCCACTGTGGCCAGCTAAATTTTGTATTTTTAGTAGAGACAGGGTTTCACCATGTTGGTCAGGCTGGTCTTGGACTCCTTGCAAGGTTCTTTGAACTGGCTACACGTGGTGACCCCTGTGACCCACATGTACACCTTCAGATGGACTCCTGGAGCCAGAAAGTCTAAGTCAACTTTGTGACACTGGACCTTGGACTTTGTGACATGCCCCCGTCCCCGCAACAAAAGAAAAAGAATAGCTAGCTCCTGCAGTGTCCAATTAACCAAGCTTGTGACATTCCACCGTTGTTCTGGCTTCACTGATAAGCCAATTTTGTGAAACTGGACCTTCAACCCTGTGACAACCCCTGGCAACACCCCTGGCTTGCAAAACCCACCCTGAACCGTAACTTCTGTAACTTTCCACTGCCTACCGCAAACCTGTAAAACCAACTACTATCCTACCACCCTCTGCTGACCCTCATTTCAGACTCAGCCTGCCTACACCCAGGTGAATAAACAGCCATGTTGCTCACACAAAGCCTGTTTAGGGGGACTCTTCATTCAGAGCACGCTTAAAACTTCTTACCTCAGGTGATCCACCCGCCTTGGACTCCCAAAGTGCTGGGATTACAGGCATGAGCCACCGTGCCCAACCAATGAAGTCCTATTTAAATATACACAAAGGTAGCTTATTTTACAATCCTTATATTTATTTATTAAAGAAGGGAGAGAACATTAAGGTAAAAATGAGTGGGATATGAAACAAAACAATTAAGATGGGTAGTTAAGTCAATAGGAGTTATTCTGACACTGAGAAGGAAAGTATAACACAGAACTTTCAGATCATACCAAAACCAATCATTCATTTCGAGGAAGGGACATTCTGTTGAAGAAACGAATGGTACTATATTTAGATTGTTTGAAATCTGAGTAATAAAGATTTATGAATTTTATGAACTCATATAGAATTAAGCCTGGCGTGGTTGCTTATGCCTGTAATCCCAGCACTTTGGGAGGCCAAGGTGGGAGGATTGCTTGAGCTTAGGAGTTTGAGATCAGCCTGGGCAACACAGCAAGACCTTGTCTCTACAAAAAAAAAAAAAAAAAATTAGCCAGGTGTGGTGGCGTGTGCCTGTAGTCCCAGCTACTCAGGAGACTCACTTGAGTACAGGAGGCTGAGGCTGCAGTGAGCCATGACTGCTGTACTGCACTGCAGCCTGGGCAACAGAGTGAGACCCTGTTTTAAAAAGAAAGAAAGAAAAATAATCTAAAATCCATGTGGGTTAAACATGAAATACTGACATTGATAAGGAGAACATGAAACTCTTTCAGAAAATTTTTTTGTTAAGACACAGGGTCTTGCTCTGTTGCTGATATGGTTTGGCTGTGTCCCAACCCAAAGCTCATCTTTAACTATAGTTACCATAATCCCCATGTGTCATGGGAGGGAGCTGGTGGGAAGTAATTGAACCATGGGGTTGGTTTCTCCCAGTCTATTCTCGTGATAGTGAGTGAGTTCTCATGAGATCTGATGGTTTTATAAGTGGCTTCCTCCTTTGCTTGGCTCTCATTCTTCTCCTTGCTGCTGCCACATGAGAAGGACGCGTTTGCTTTTCCTTCTGCCATGATTGTAAATTTCCTAAGGCCTCCCCAGCCATGCTGAACTGTGAGTCAATTAAACCTCTTTCCTTTATAAATTATCCAGTCTTGGGTATGTCTTTATTAGCAGCGTGAGAAAGGAATGATACAGTTGCCCAGGCTGGAAAGCAGTGTATAGATTGTTGCTCACCACAGTCTTGAACTCCCGACCTCAGGTGATCCGCCCTCGGCCTCCCAAAGGGCTGGGATTACAGGCATGAGTCACCACGCCTGGCCGTAGTTTTATAATTTTTAATTGTGATATATATACATACAATTTGCAACCTTAACTATTTTTTTTGTTTAGTGTGTAGTTAGTGGCATTAAATACATTCACACTGTTTTGGAACCATCACCACCATCCATCCACACAACTATTTTCATCTTGCAAAACTGAAGCTCTCTATCCACTAAATAACAAGTCTTCATTCTCCTCTCCCTCCTGCCCCTGGAAACCACCATGGTACTTTCTGTCTCTATGAATTTGACTATTCTAGGTATCCCCAAAAGAGGAATCATATAGTATTTGTCTTTTTATAACTGGTTCAATTATTTTTCTGATTCTCATTTCTTGCATTGTTGAAGGTATCCTCCCATCTGTTTAAACTTTGTATTTTTATTTTATTACTGTGTTTTCTAGAAAAAATTGTGTGAATTTTGTTAAATAATTCTTTTCCAACGGAAACTGGCTTTGAGTCCTGTTTCACCCAGTCGTCTTAGGAAGACATTTATTTTAAAATCACGTGGAATTGTTGCCCAATTTCTGCTGTATTGGCTCATTGAAAATATGCATCTACAGTGGAAATGACTGAAAGGAAGCTTTAGTTACTTCCTCGGACGTAGCCTCCTCATCTGTGATGGGTTTTTTTTTTTTTCTGTGAGAATCTTGCTCAGGCTGGAGTGCAGTGGCGCGATCTTGGCTCACAGCAACCTCTGCCTCTGGGGTTCAAGTGATTCTTGTGCCTGAGCCTCCCAAGTAGCTCGGACCACAGGTGCTCACCACCACGTCCAGCTAATTTTTATATTTTTAGTAGAGATAGGGTTTCGCCATGTTGGCCAGGCTGGTCTCTGACTCCTGACCTCAGGTGGATCCTCCCATCTTGGCCTCTCAAAGTGCTGGGATTATAAGCGTGAGCCATGGCGTCCGTCCCTGTGATGGTTAATTTTATGAGTCAACTTGACTGGGCCACAGGATGCCAGGAAGCTAGTTAAACATGATTTCTGGATGTGGTTGTGACGGTCTTTCTGGAAGAGATGAGTATGTTCATGGGTGACTGAGGAGAGCAGACAGCCCAGTGAGGGTCAGTCTCTCTGCCAGACTGTCTGAGCTGGAACATTTGTCTTCCACCCTCAGTGCTACTGGTTCGCAGACCTTCAGACCTGGGTTCAAATCCATACTACTGGCTCTCCTACTTGCAGGCCTTTGAACTACCTCATCAGCTTTTCTGGTCTTCAGCTTACAGATGGCAGATTATGGGACTTCCCAACCTCCATAATGGCATGAGCCAGTTCCATATAATAAATTCCATTCTCTCTCTAGAGATATTTATATATATTTCTGTTTCTCTGTAGAACTTTGACTAATATAATACCCAAGTCCTATTTTAGCCTTTTCCAAGAGATACCAAGCTACTTAGGGATGTATCTTGACTGGGTGTTTGTACACTTCATCTGTGACATGAACTTTAACTTCCTTATCTTACAGGAATATTGTGGGAACTCATTTCATAAGGTAAAAATCGTTTACACAAAAGCACTTTATAAACTAAGCTATTATTTTTATGATTATGCATTCACTGTTATTATGTCTGGTCTTCATGTGATTGTATGTACTACAGCAATAATAAGAGATTGTTGATATTTAATGGTGTTAAAGATAATTTTAACTCAACATCAGTTACCAAATCTTTTATGAAATGATGACATGGCTGGGCATGGTGGCTCACTCCTGTAATTCCAGCACTTTGAGAGGCTGAGGCGGGCGGATCATTTGAGGTCAGGAGTTCTAGACCAGCCTGGCCAACATGGTGAAATCCGTCGCTACTAAAAATACAAAAGTTATCTGAGTGTGGTGGTGGGTGCCTGTAATCCAAGTTACTCAGGAGGCTGAGGCAGGAGAATTGCTTGAGTCCAGAAGGTGGAGGCTGTAGTAAGCCAAGATTGTGCCACTTCACTCCAGCCTGGGCGACAGAGCGAGACTCTGTCTCAAAATAAATAAATTAATTTAATTAAATAAAAAAGAAGTGATGACATGGCAGGCTTAGGGTTTGCAGTACAAATTGCTACTGTGAGTATTAATGGTGTTCTGGACTATACATTATAGGTAGAGAAATGAAACGAGCTACACTGTTCATCCTTGCTATCACCTAATCCACATAGAGTATAAGCATTGTTCACAAATAATGAGCATTGTTCAGAAAGCTGCGTGTGATGAGCAGTGGAAAGACAATGGAAATCTGGAGCTAACTCAAACAGGAAAAGAAAGAAGTTGGTGGTGAAAAGATCTTCGTTGTAGGGTAGAGAGATTTATCTCACAGTCTAGGTCCTCTCTCTATGTATAGTATTAATAAATAGCTCTAAAGACAGTATCTTGAAACATATTATAGTTATTTAATAGCTAATAATTATTTATCCCTTGCTATGGGACAGGCCCTGAGTTGATGAGTTACAGATATCCTGATGCAAACCTATTGCACCCTAGGTCCTACCTAGACGCTGCAGCTCTTCTGGACAGGTTGCAGGTCGCAGGAGAGCATCTGTGGAGGGTTCAGCTCCGCCTTCACCTTCTGTGACGCCGCTGTGGCTCACACATAGAACATTAGCTGCTCCCCGCACAGCCCCATCTTTCTACCCACCGCATCACACTCATGCTTGTGGGTCTATCCTCTTTATGAGAATGTGAGTAGCCTTGCAGAAGCATGGGATGTTATTTTTATGCATAAATTAATCAATAGACACTGTTGCCTTGTGGTTGGACATTTGTCACCTACCTGGTTTTCCTGCTTGCATTCTCCTCCCAGAGCCCCTGTCTATTCTGAACTGCACACAGCTGTAACAGACAACCCCCAAGCCTGAGTGGCTTAACACAGAATCTTTCTTGATTGCACAGAGTCCAATGTGGCTGTCAGGGCACCATCCTAAGGAGCTCTGCTCAGAGCGATGACTTAGGGATTCAGGTTCCTTTTGGCTTCAACACGTGGTTTCCATGGTTGCTGCCACCGAGAGAAGCCGGGTGTGAAGAATCATGGTAATTTTACGGCTGAGCTTGGAAGTGGTGGATGGCACTTTGATCCACTTCTATTGACCAGAACTCAGTCTTACAACCCCAACTCACTGCCAGGAAGAGCGGGCAGTGCAGTCTTGCGCCTGTGTGCCTTGGAGGAGACAGCACTGGTGCGTGTCCAGTGACATCATTCCTCTGCTCAAAACCCTGCAATGGCTTCCCAGCTGACTCAGAGTCCAATTCAGAGTCGTTCCAGTGGCCTGTAAGAAACCACTGAATCGGCTCATCCCCTACACCTTCTGGCTCTCACTCCACATCCTCTAGCCACACCCTTCCTCACGCCCCTCTGCTCCACACACACTGGCGTGGACGCCCTCTGCAATGCAGCAGGCTGCCGCAGTGCCTTTATGCTTCTGTTCCTCTCACTGGGGATGTTCTTCCCCTAGAAACACATGGCTCATCCCATCACTGCCTTCAGGTCTTCATTCAGTAGTTTCTTTCTTGGTGAGCCCATCCCTGGCCATACTACCTATGTTTCAGTGTACCTTACCCCAGTACACCATAGTCCCCCATCTTGCCTTATTTATTATCTTAACAGTTGCCTCTATCAGAATAATGTACTCTTTTTCTTTCTTTCTTTTTCTTTTTTTTTGAGATGGCATCTTGTTCTGTAGCCCAGGCTGGAGTGCAGTGGCGCGATCTCAGCTCATTGCAACCTCCGCCTCCCAGGTCCCAGTTCAAGCAGTTCTCCTACCTCAGCCTTCCATGTAGCTGGGATTACAGACACAAGACACCATGCCCAGCTAATTTTTGTATTTTTTAGTAGAGAGGGGGTTTTACCACGTTGGCCAGTCTGGTCCTGAACTCCTGACCTCGTGATCCACTGGCCTCGGTCTCCCAAAGTGCTGGGATTACAAGCATGAGCCACTGTGCCCAGCCTTTTTTTTTTTTTTTTTTGAGAAGAAATTTCACTCTTTTGCCCAGGCAGGAGTGCAACGGCATGATCTCGGCTCATTGCAACCTCTGCCCCCTGGGTTCAAGAGATTCTCCTGCCTCAGCCACCCAAGTAGCTGGGATTATAGGTATCCACCACCGTGCCTCGCTAATTTTTGCATTTTTAGTAGAAATGGGGTTTCGTCACGCTGGCCAGGCTGGTCTCGAACTCCTGACCTCAGGTGATCCACCTGTCTCAGCCTCCCAAAGCTCTAGGATTACAGGTATGAACCACTGTGCCGGGCCAGAATAATCAACCCTTGTTAATTGGCTTGCACATTGTCTCCTGCACTAGAATGTAAGCTCCACAGGGCAGAGATTTTGACTTTCTAAAACCATACTCTATCTGAAGTACTTAGAATTATAGCTAGCACATAGTAGGTGCACAATATATATTTGGCAAATGAATACATTTGTCAACTAACAAAAGATAAAGATAAATTTAGTTACAGAGATAAACATTTCCTAATGCTATTTCTAATTCTTATTTATAAAAACATTCCATATATGAAAGTCAATAGAAAAAAATAATAAATGTATATATTTTGATCAAGGTTAGAAAATTACACATCATCCTAATGATCTAAGCCATATTTTAATGACTGAGAAAAGAATATAGAGTTGAAGTGGAATTAAAAAAAAAGAAAAAATGTTGAGCCATGAAATTCTACATGGCACTCCTTTCTCTAACCTCAGATCACTTACTTAAAATCTTTACAAGTTAATAGAATAGTTTGATTAACAATTCCTTATATTTTATTTGCATATTTCAGCTTGCCTATATTTTTAGTTAAGGATACATTTTCATTTATTCAGAGTTGAGTGCTGATGCAGTTGGGTTTTTCTCTCTGCGTTTTGGATGGTGGAAATATTGCGATTGGGGTGCCAAGCCACATGAGGAGAAGGTGCTAGTTAATAACTTCCATCTGCCTGGAGGTTGGCAGAGAGAGGAAAACAGGTTAGGACAGGAAGTTTGGTTTTGACCAGTAATAACTCAGTAACTGTTTTAATTCTCTCACACCCTCAGAATGCAGCATAATGACGGGGAACACATACACTTTGAATTTTATAAACAGAGAAACTACGGTAAGGGCTAGAGTTGTCATTGCGTTTACTGTTGAGTAAAATACTTTGTTGAACAGAAATATTGTAATAAGTGTGGTTTAAAACATTAAAAAATATAGGCCAGAAGATATATGGTCAAAAATATTTGGTTTAAAACATTAAAAATATTTGGTTTAAAACATTAAATATTAATTTTAATTAATTTAATTTTTTAGTTAATTTAATTAATTTAATTAATTTTTAAATTTATTTTTTAAATTTATTTTTAATTTATTTATTATTTATTATTTTAATTGATTTATTAATTTTTAAAGTTTATTTAATTAATTTAATTAATTGATTTAATTAATTAAAT
>CAUYLG010067652.1:0-97300 GCA_963573385.1 Cacajao melanocephalus
GCTGCTTGTTTGTTATTTTCATCCCTTATTCCTTCCTGTCTCCATTGTTAAGCACAATTATTGGCATAAAAGAGGTTTTTAATACCCATTTTTAGACTGCATTCTAGCCTGGGCAATGGAACAAGAATCCCATTCTCTCTCTTTCTCTTCCTCTTTCTTTCTCTCTTACATTCTTTTTTTTCTTTCACTCTCACTTTCTTTCCTCTCTTTTTATTTCTTTCAAAAATATAAAAATAAAAAAATATATATAAAAAAGAAAGGGAGAATGGAAAGGGTTTAGGATTATGCCTATAAAATGTGATAGTTTTGGTAGGAGTATGCAACAAATGGGGCCAGCAGCTGAGAGACGAGGCTAGCAAGATTTGGATTATGAAGAGTTTTGCAGATTGGGAATTAGCAGATTGTTTATTTATTTATTTATTTATTATTTTTAAGACAAGTAGAAAGCATGAGGGTGTGAGTTCAGACTAGAATTGGCTGGCAGCCTAAGATTCCCAAAGATTCATCAGACAGTTGCTTCTGGTAAGGGCCAAAGCAGCAGCAGTAACATGAAAAAAGGATACCCAATTTGAGGACAGGCTAACTTCTGAGGATCTGATGACTACCTGAGTGACTAAGTGAGAGAATAAAGGATAAGGGCTATTGGAAGCAGACTGTGATACCACTAGAAAGATAGTAGAAACAAAGACAATTCTTAAAGAATGAAAGGGAATTTGGAAATAGTAAATGAGAAGTTGATGGCTGAACATCTAGGTAGATGTTCCTAGCAGACTTCTGGGTATACAAGACTTAAGTTCAGGAGATGAGGCAAGATATACAAATACCTGAGAATCAGCACCTTATGTAGTGCTAATGCCAGAGGGAGTGGATAAGTTCTGGCAGTGAGGTCATCTAAAGGAGTAGCTCTCCACCTGCACTGTGGGTCAGCATCACACATAGGGCTCTGTATACATATTGATGGTGGGGTTCCACTTCCTGATTTAACTGGGCTTGGTGGAGACCAGACAGTTTAACAAATAAACATCCCAAGTAATGATAATGTGCAGCCAGAGTTTTAGCACCACTGATATAAAAGTTAACAGAAAAAGTTATAGATAAGAGATGAGGAAAAGCCAACAAAAGACAAAGAAGAGGAATGCCAAGATAAGTGGTATCAAAAGTCTCAAATGTTTTGACAGGATCTACTAACATGAGAATTGAATTCAACTCTCTGAGGTGGTCAGTGATATTCAATAGAACTATTTCAGAAAGGTAGTGATATGGTTTAGCTCTGTCCCTACCCAAATATCATCTTGAATTGTGGCTCCCATAATACCCATATGTCATGGGAAGGACCAGGTGGGAGGTAATTGAATCATAGGGGCAGCTATTTCCAGTACTGTTCTTATGATAGTGAATATGTCACAGGAGATCTGCTGGTTTTGTAAAAGGGAGTTCCCCTGCACATGCTCTCTTGCCTGCCGCTACGTAAGATGTGCCTTTACTCCTCCTCTGCCTTCTGCCATGACTGTGAGGCCTCCACAGCCACGTGGAATTTGAGTCCATTAAACCTTTTTTTCTTTATAAGTTACTCAGTCTCAGGTATGTCTTCATTAGCAACATGAGAACAGACTAATATAGGTAGTAAGGAAAGAAACCAAGTTATAATATGTTGGAAAAAGAATGTAAGTTGAAGTGTAAACAATTCTTTCTAATGACCTAATGATGAAGAAAAAAAAACGCGGTTAAGATAATTGTCTGATATAAAACTAATATGGACGTTTGAATGTGATTTTGTTTAATTGGCGTTTTGTTTTTAAAGGTCAGAAGGGAAGGCACACCGAGAAACGGGAGACTGAAGACATAGGAATGAAGATGCACTGCAGCTGACAGGATGAGGTTCTGGAAGAGGTGGACAGGGGCAGCTGTCATGCACAGGAAGAGAAATTGGCCTTGGAGAGAAGATCTTATTGTGATACAAGGGATATAATCAGAGATGCCAATGTAAGTTTGTTTTGGGAGTAGAGGTAAGAGAAGCAGAGGGAGTTCTTGTCCTGCGGTCTCTAAATTTTTTTCTGAAGTACAAGGTGAAGTCACTGAGAACAGGGGAATGGGTGTGACTCAGATGCTTTAAGGGTACAGTGAAGGCTAGAAACTGATGCAGAGAGAGAGGCAGAGTAAGGTGTCCAGAGACCTGTGAAACAATTGCTAAAAATCAATGAAGACTAGTGTAAAGTCAGAGAATCAATACTGCCTGATATTGTTATTCTCTGTAGGACTATTCAGTAGCTTGCTTGGGAGTAGGAATAAGAAAAGCCACAGCTTGAGAAATGGAAGAACAAATGCTGTAGCAGGGTCACAAAGAATGGTTCAGAATAGTGAGATTGTCTAAGGCCATCCTTAATCACGGGCTACAACATGATCAGGAAGAAGTCTGGGTGGGTGAAAATGGTGGTGGGCTATCTGTGGGAATAACAAAAGAGCATGGTGCAAGAGAACATGGTGCTCAGAATGGGAATTCCTTAGGTCCGCCAATTCCAAGTGATTTTAAAGAAGAGGTCCAAGTTAGGCATGGTGGCTCATATCCATAATTCCAGCACTCTGGGAAGCTGAGGTAGAAGAATGACTTGAGCCCCAAGAGTTAGAAGCTAGCAGTAAACTATGATCATGCCACTGCACTCCAGTGTGGCCTACAGAGGAAGACTATGTCTCAAAAAAAAATAAATAAATAAAACGTAAAAAGAAATGGTTAGGTCCATGGTCATGGAGAACATTTTTAAAGAAATCTATTCATGAAGATTTATAATTTTTATGCTTGTTTCCTTCATGGATCAGTGTAAAGTTTTAAAAGCAGTATATTTTCTTTTACCTGGTAAGCACATGACAAGTGCCATTCATTGGTAACAAATTCAACATGAAGATCCAAATTTACAAAATTAAATAAGAGATTACTATTTCCTTAAGAGAAGAAATTATTCAAATTAAAAGAGTTGTTTAGACAGTATTTATTTAAATAGAAGGCAAATTTATTTAAAATAAATTTGATTTTTAAATAATCTTTAGGAAGTGCATAGATTGAGGTATAATTGCATAAATTAGTGACTCTTCATACACAAATACATTACTCAGTGCTATTGTCCTGTAGTTCTCTATTGTATTGAATTTCCTTGGTGTTGAAAGAGTAACATTCTTTGAGGGAAAAAAAAACAACTGATGTCAAAGCTAGGCTGCAGTCTAGAAGCAAAACTCAAAGTTAACATAGATGAAATCTGTTAATATTGACTAATTGCATTTACTCCTCTATTTGGTAACAGCAGCACTTTTTTCTTTGGAGTCTACCTTCATTCTGTACCCCATTACATGCAAATTGGTGAGGCTGGCTCAAGGGTGGGTAGGTGATACAAGCTAGGCCAATTAAATTTCCTCTCCTAAGAACTTGATTTTTTAGGTATGTGACATGTGCATAACAAACAGCAGGAGTTCATCAAATCCAGTGACAGGGATCCAAGTAGCCTATTAGATCCTACTCTGCTTTTTGATCTGAGATCAGATTTTTGCTTTGCTTAGCTTTGCCTTGTATTTTGTAAGCAACTCTATATCCTTTGAATAAAGTTTACTATTATTTTTAAAAGATTTCTGTGAGTTGAAATCAAAGTTAGAAATTAACAAGATAACTTTAATATACATATTTCAGTCAATGATCTTACTGTGAAAATCAGATTTAAATCTTAATAGCTTTAAAAATAAATTTTGGAGCAAATTTAGGGTTGCAATCCATTTATATGGAACAGCAGAGATAAGACTAAAAGTGATGATCTTGCCCTAATTTTTCACTGTTTGCAAACTTAAGTGAAAATTAAAAAATGCTATTATAATTTCAGTTCTTTTTTGGAGGGTGTGGGGGTGGATAGAGTCTTGCTCTGTCACCCAGGTCAGAATGCAGTGGCACAATCTCAGCTGACTGCAACCACTGCCTCCTGGGCTCAAGCAATTCTTGTGCCTCTGCCTCCCAAGTAGTTGACATTACAGGTGCGTGCCACCATGCCCAGCTAATTTTTAGCATTTTGGTATTTTTAGGTTTCCCTATGTTGGCCAGGCTGGTCTCAAACTCCTGGCCTCAACGGATCCACTTGCCTCTGCATCCCAAAGTGTTGGGATTATAGGTGTCAGCCACTGCACCTGGCCATAATTAAAAGTTTTATAAATATATTTTTCCATCCCTAAAATGTCAGCTTGTTTAATCAGACTTTATATTGTACAAAGCACAACTTAATATGTAAAAACGGCAAAATAAAACTTTGGGTTAAATACAAAATAGCAACACAGCACAGTTTATTAATGGGCATTTGCATATTTTATTTTTAACATAATTTAACATTACATACTCATGCAGTTTTTCTTCTTTAACAGATTCGAAATTTAAAATAAATGCTGCTCTTTTTATTAAAAGAGGCTAGGTTAACAAAGAAAGTTTAGTGGCAGCCAGTGTCTCAATGCAGATACCATAGGTATTTGGAGGATTTGAGATTTTAAAGTACTTTATATTAACCAATTAAATCCATTGACATTCCTAAAGTAAGATGTTTAATTAATTTTAAAATATTTTTAAGATTAAAAAGGACTTAACAAAGATTACAGAATGTAACAGTGTCAAATTCAGATTTTTCACCCTGTTTTAAGTCAATCCCCTTCTTTTTCACTTCAAAAAGCTGCTATCATAGCTGGCACTAATTGGCACCCTTGTTAGAAATTGCAGCAGAGAAGCCAATGATAGAAAGAGCATATGGACACCTCTTAAGCCAGGCTGTCTCCACAGATAGGTAAGGCTGAAATCAAGGAAAGGGCAGATGACGTGGCTGTTGTCTGTGGGCAGGCTAAAATCTACACCTGTTCACTGAGTACATATACGGCTTGAATTTCCAGGAATGCTGATCAAATATCTTTCATGTGCCTAAAGTCACTGAAACAGAAAAGCTGTGCATAGCGCTCCTAAAGGGATAGAGTTATTATATTTTGAGAGAGCATGAAGGCAGCAGTCAATAGGTACTTCTGACATGAGCTATTCCTGCAGAATGGACTATTTTGTTTTTGCTTATTTGTATGCATGTTTGCTTTATTCAAGAGAATAGTTTAGGCTCTTTTAAAAAAATTGCTGGATTTCTTATGAACATCTGGAGAATGAAAGACAAAAATGTAACATATATAATAATTAATAGACAAAACAAATAGCTTTTATGTATATGCTGCCATCTCACTTCTGTGGGACATTACAGAACACCACTCACTAGGTTAAGAATCAGCTGCAAAGTCAAGCAGGAGCTACTAACCCCAAGAATGAACAGACAAATCAGGAAGGCAAACGGTTAGTGATGAATATCATAGTAAACACTATGACAGATGTATGCACAGGTGCAAAGGAAGCATAGGTAAAGGGTACTTGTAGGGCAGATGAGATAATAAAGTCCTCTAGGTAAGAGTAAATGGACATTAGTGTACAAATGGAGGTATGGTGGGGTAAAGATGGAGAACATTTAAGACTAAAGAAGTGGATGATATAAAAACTTGAAAGTGTCTGACCCCTGATGTATTCTGAGAAGCACAGACAGTCCCATAAAGTCAAATAAATTAATTCTAGGGAAGGAGGGATGTAGGGTTGAGGACAAAAAGAGAAGCAAAAGCCGGCTCTTCAAGAGCCCCACATAAAGCAAAGTGGGCTTTATGCACTTCAGGTTTCTCATTATTGTGTACACCACCTGTCTTTTCTCTTGAAGGATAAATGAAGGGTCAAATACGTAAAAACATTTCTGACATATCCGGAGTCTTATTAGTGTTATCTTCAAGAAGTAACTGTGATGAATGCGGAATTGACACAAGATACTCTTTTAAATAAAGACTTCATAGTAATTTCTTGACAGCAAACAACTTTGTTTCTATGAACTCCATCTCCTCTTTCTTCCTGTCAGTTGATTTCCTATGACTTCATATGTGTTTTATTACTTAATATTCTTTCTTAGATTCCTTAAATACACAAATCATCTCCAGTATATTAAAATTCAGGGCTGGGCGAGATGGCTCAGGCCTGTAATCCCAGCATTTTCGTAAGCTGAGGCGGGTGGAGAGGTCAGGAGTTCAAGACCAGCCTGGCCAAGATGGTGAAACTCCGTCTCTACTAAAAATACAGAAATTAGTCGGGCGTGGTGACGGGTGCCTATAATCCCAGCTACTTGGGAGGTTGAGGCAGGGAATTGCTTGAATCCATGAGGCAGAGGTTGCAGTGAGCCGAGATCATACCACTGCATTCCAGCCTGGGCAAAAGAGACTCCGTCTCAAAAAAAAAAAAAAAAAAAAAGTTCGGTGTCAAAATTCTTGTTGCAAAATTCTGCTTTTCAGAACAGAAAAACAGAAGAGTACTAAAATAAAACTTATCTGAATTGCAGTGTCATTAGAAGTATAAAAATAAATTTTGTAGTACCAAACATAGAGTAAGAAAATAATTTGACATGGTAGTACATTTCCATTTTTAGGAAAGTTTTGTGATAAACCGAATAAAAAAATTTGGAAAACAGACAATCTTAGCTCAAGTTTATAATACGGCATACTAAAGGAAGTGAAATGAACATTTTAAAATTTGAGGTTCAGGAAAACAAATACTTCATATTATGTTTAACATGAATATTGCCCCTTTCTTTGCTATTTAGAGCATTCAGAGTATAACTTCACAGATGATATATATTTTTCTTAATGTGATTTTCAGACTACATCTAACAGACAATACCTGGTTAGGATGAAGACACATAGTACAGATGTTAAACTACATTTGCATGCAATTATTTCTGAAACAAATGCCAGGGTACTGGATGTATTGAAATGGCTTTCAGGATGGCTGGCACGACATATGAAACCAGCTTCCAATCTCGAGTAAGTCTATATTCTGAATATTTCAAATCAAGACACTGAGCACAAAATAACCTTAGATTTTCCAAGAATGTATGGAAATAGGGTTTGAGCCTAAGGATTTCATGTAGGGATTTATTAATTTTTAAGCAAAAATCTTTCTTGCTTAATGTAAAAAATTCATTTTACATATTAATTTCAAGAGATGAAAAAATAAAATTACTACAAAAAAATAAAATAGGCAGACTAAAACAGCATAGTAACAGAGTAGATGTATTATATACCATTTAGCTTGTTTTAGAGTTTTTCCTTCAAAAAAAAAAAAACAAAATATCTTTAAAGTTACTCTTTTTTCTTAATAGAAATCTCACTATAGCTTATATTCTTACAGAGATACACTTTCAAGCAACAAACTAAAATAAACTATTCAAAATAATTCCGAAGTGCATTTGTCGTGAATTTAATCAGAAAGTTTGTCAGCATCAATAAATACTGTGCTGTATAGGTATTATGCTTTCATGAAGGAACTGATCATGGATGTCCTCAGAGTTTATGGATGAGACAAGCCCTTTAATTACTTTTTGGTGTTTTTTTCTGTGGGAATATATTTTTGGATTAGAACTTGATTCAATAAATGAAGCATGAAGATTCACTGCAATATCTACTATATATCAAAACAAAACATGATCGTATTACTAATTTTTCCAAATTCACAGAGTACCAGTATCTCTTTTACTGTATGTTTTATTCCTTCGGGGGGAGCAATTCAGATTACGGTCACCCCTCGGAATATATGAGGGGACTGGAGGATGTGGGAGTTCCTCTTCTGATCCCTGTAGTGGAAGCAGCAGCAGCCCTTGGATCAGCTTCTATTCATCTGGTGTTGGTCTCAGTGGCAGCTCCTTTTCTTGCGAATAAGGATACATGAGGAATAGAGACTGCATGTAGCATATACAGAAGCTTATCTGTTGGCATCTCTGATTATGCTTGGTCCCTATAAACCTCTTACCCCTCCTCATTTTGATGTGAAGTAGAGAGGAAACCTGGAGGAAGAGGACCAGTGTTTTAAAAACTAAAACTCCAGCAGAAAATTTCCTACCATTTCACAAGAAAATTCTCATGATGCCAAGAAAAACTCCAGTAGTAGCCCATCGCTACCATTTGCTTTTGCTTTCATATTGAAAGTTGTTTCATACATTGCAGAGTAAACATCTAATTTCATTACCAAGTTCAATGCCCTATCAACAGTGCTTCCTGACAGGCAGAGATGATGGGGATATAGAAGACAAGGGAATAAAGAGATTCAGAGTCATTCCCATAGAATCTTCTGTTAGTAGTGATGATGATGGAGATCTTCTCCATGGTGGAGTTCATGTAACTTTCATCCTTTCCTTTGCTATATCTTTTTTTTTTTTTTTTTTTTTTTTTTTTTAGACAGAGTCCTGCTTTGCCACCCAGGCTGGAGTGTAGTTGTGTGATCTCCGATCACTGCAACCTCTGCCTCCCAGGTTCAAGTGATTCTCCTGACTCAGCCTCCCGAGTAGTTGAGATTACAGGCATGCGCCACCACATCTGGTTAATTTTTTGCATTTTTAGTAGAGATGGAGTTTCACCAAGTTGGTCAGGCTAATCTCGAACTCCTGACCTCAGGTGATCTGCCCACCTCAGCCTCCCAAAGTGCTGAGATTACAGGCATGAGCCACTGTGTCCAGCCCTTTCACTCTATCTTAACCACAAATCAATATACCTGGGTTTCATACAATGAAGACATTCAAGAAAAGGTAATATTCACATTTAATACCTTGTTGTTCCCTTTATTTTGATCTCATTTTCTAAAAATGAAAATGAAAAACATGAACAGCAACTAAGAGGCACTATATTATCAGTAACAAAGGAATAAAAGGCACATGGTTTAGAATAAGACTGAGTTGAATTCACATCTATCTCAAACTACCAACTACATGACCTTAGATAATGTAATTGAACCTTTCTAAGCCTCAGGTGCCCATTCTGTGAAATGAAAGAGCATAAATAAACACATTACCAGGTACACAAGGTAAGCACTAAATATATGCTATCAAAGCAAATTAAAATTATAAATGCTTCAGGATCTCTGTTTTGTTAAAGAAAAAAGGGATTAAAAAAATAATGGGAACATCAGACTTGTGAAACATCTCTGGTTGATTCCTTGGTCTTCCTTTTCACTGGGCCTAGTCACTCATGTAGATATGATGACTCATATTACTTGTCATTGAAGTGCCTAGAAGACTAGCCAGGGACTAAGAGAAAGCCCTTTTTTAGACCACGGTATCTGGGTATCTGAACCATGACCTTGGGCAATTACAAAATCATCATATAGACACGTGGATGAACTAGTAGTAAAAGGAAAAAAAAAAACCCAAAACCCAAAATTAGCATTTAAACATTTTTAACATTAAAATACTATTGAAAGTAACTAGATGCTATGAAGAAAAATTATTATTAAAATAAATGTAATTCAATTTCTGGAAATAACTTATTTGTTGAGAGTTTAGATACATAAAGTTGAAAAGCTAATATGAGTTCTAAATTAGAAAATGTATTAGGAGTTCAAAAGCTATCATTGCAATCACTACATAACACAATAAAATAAAATAGTAGTCCAATGCCAGAATCAACTTAAACTTTCAAAAAACCATCAGGATTATACCCATACCAAAAATAATATAGAATTGCCATTTTTACATATAAACAGGTTTACTGGGAAAGAAAATGTCAAATTTTAGAACTGTGTTACTGTCTATTAGAAATTATTCATTCTACGGCAGGACCAAGTTTCATTAGTCAATAGCTACTCTGAAGAATGAAGCTAATTTACATTTAAAATAGGAGTACAGTCTACTCTTTAAAAGCACAATGGTAAACACACCAATTTGACAATTACATTAATATGAGTATTTGCATAATCTGTCTTCCACACCTGTTCTTAATTTGAAGCAGCTGCAGGACAAATCATATCACACTAATCTGAATGGGTATTTGGATGTTCTAAACAGTAATCCATACATCTAACGTTTCGAAGATATTTTATTCTTTAAATGTTTCCTGGTAAAAATTTTTAGAAACCATATTTAAAATTTGGTTAATATTAATTAGGAATAAACATAATACCAAATAATGCTATCCCTTACATTTTTGGTAGCCTGTTATTGACATGATAATAATAGATTTTTATATCTAGAGGTTTTTAAGTAACATGTAATATATTTATATGAAAAAAGTCAAAAAGCACAATAAAAATATACCTACAAAGCTTCAATAAGGAACATAATCAGAAGATCAACAGCAAATGCGTTAATGACAAATAGAACAAAATTCTACAGATATCTGTAGATACAAATATCTACAGAAAATGTGTTAGCAGCATATATCATTGTGGTATCTTTTTGATAGTTCCCTTTCCAAAACTGATTCCATTTACGTTTAGCAAATATTTTAAAATTTAATAGGCAGAACCTTACTTTCATCTTTTAAAGGATCCAACTTGTTTACATGTGTATTCAAACACATACTCAGAGCCATCAAAAGGAAGTCAGTTTATTATTGTTATATATTCTTCTAGTTCATGTACTTTAAATTATTCAGCTAGATTCTAGCTGGTGGAATTTAAGATATCCATGTAATCAGTCAACAAAACTGTCTGTCTTTAATCTTCTATTACGAATAGGAAATGAAGTAAGTTATTTCTAAAGATGTTATTCATTTCTTGAAAAATGAATGAGAGCACGTACAGTAATGAACTGGAGCAACAAAGAAAGTCAATGCGTTTATTTATGTGCTGTTGAACTCTGAAGATGTAAACATTAAATGGCTGAATTCTTGGTTCAGTATTTCATTCAGAATTTTATTTTTACAAGAGCTCACATAATATTTAAGAATAAAATACTAAACAAAATAATTGAAGCTTACATTTCTATGACATTTTCATGTACATTATTCAGCAATCCTCATCACATAAAACTGAGGCTCAGGAGAGTTAACTTGCCCAAGTGCTCACGTTTTGTTAACAGGTTAAGACTTGGGCATCCTGACTCCAGCTCTATATTCTTTTCCATAACTCACAGATGTTTGTCTGAATGAAGAGCAGCTATTACGATAAATAAATAGGATCAAGGGTTTTTGCTAAAAGAATCTGTCAGTTTAAGAAAATTTCACAGTATCTAAAATACTTCCACACATAGCTTCTAACATAGCAGAGAAATACTGTTTCCAAAGTATTACGAAAGAGAACTATTTTCCGGCCGGGCGCAGTGGCTCACGCCTGTAATCCCAGCACTTTGCGAGGCCGAGGCGGGCAGATCACGAGGTCAAGAGACCGAGACCATCCTGGCCAACATAGTGAAATCCTGTTTCTACTAAAATACAAAAGTTATCTGGGTGTGGTGGCGTCTGCCTGTAGTCCCAGCTACTCGGGAGGCTGAGGCAGGAGAATCACTTGAACCCGGGAGGCAGAGGTTGCAGTGAGCTGAGACTGCACCACTGCACTCCAGCCTGGCGCCTGGCGACAAAGGGAGACTCTGTCTCAAAAAGAAAGAAAGAAAGAACTATTTTCTATTTAGCTAAATGTATTGCAATCTCTTACCAAGAACTAACACTGGTTACTCTAGGAGTATAAAAATAATTTTTATTGCTATATAATTCAGGCAATAAAGCTAAGTTATAGTGATTGTGAGAAAAGCAATTTTCACAGTCCTGACCTCTATATAATTATATTTCTAAATATTCCTTATTTTATTTTTCTTCATTAAAAACCTTACATATAATTGAACACATATAAAAGTACTCTAAACAGATAAGCTGGCATGTCATAGGGGTATGTGGAACATAATGGAATGAAAACTGTATTTGTATGTAATGAATATGGACATTGTATAATACTCTAACAACAAATTTCACTTTTTCTTTGAGTAGCAGAATATTTTAACATGAATAAAGGAGTAATAAAATTCCAACTTTTAAAATAAACTTGCTGCTTCTTGTTTTTGCTGGTAAGGAAAACCTAACTCATTATCAAAGTTAAAACATTTGGCAAATAACATATACAAAATTGATATTTTTGTGTAAATAGATGTTACTAAGAAGGCATACTCTTTTACTATAATAAATACAGCATTGAGATGATGAGATTTTAGAGCCTGAGTCACATCTTCTCAGTTGATAGAAAAAACCAATGAGGTGACAGAACTGAACAACTGCCCCTCCTGAAGCTCATACAGTCAGTAAATGGTAGAGTCAAACCTTGAACGCAATGCCTCTCCCAAAAAGCACAGAGGCTGATCTCTTACGTTAATATAAAGCATAAAGCAAATGCCACCAAGTCATTTATAACATGTTCTTGCTTTTCCATGGCCCTAAAGTAAACTACACCCTAAACATAAATCTTATGCTTAAAATTAGCTACAAAATATGAAACTACGTTCATTTCTAGCCTGGCATAATGATGTCACATGAATGTACACACAAATTCTGATAACATCAATGTAAAATATGTGTTGACAGTATCAGTGAGAGGTTGAAATTCAGGTGAATTTCAATTCTTCATACTTTTCTGTACTGCCTGAATTACTTTTTAAGCACATGTTGTTTTGGTTATTATCAGAAACATGGCTATTTGCAAATAGAACAAAGAACAGTAGTTCTAAATATCTGTCATAAACATACCCTTAAATACCTTTGCTGATATGAGGGTTTAGCTTACAAGTATTCTTATTTTTCTCATGTTAAAACAGCACCTATTACTCCAGTCTTAGTCTCAGTAATGAAGAAAAATAAGTGTCTGCCACTCTTGGCATGTTTTTTTTTAATGTAAAGAAATTATTAAAATACTTTTCTACCCTTTTCTCTCCTTTAAAAAAAATCTGGTATCACTTCTGTGATACTCTCCCATTTTCCCTTTAATCATCTCTAATCATATTACTTGTTACATCAGACTTGTTTTCATACTTAAATATTCCTTTTAAATTCTGGAACTCAGACCTAAACAAGTTTTAAAGAACCACAAACAAAGCCCCTGGAGGCACAGAAATGAAGAATAGCTTATTCTGTTCAACTGTAAGTGATGGGTGATTCACTAAACACAAAAAAGAGAAACCCAATTTATTCCACAGAACGCTCTAAAAAGCCATAACTGTCAAGCAGCTTTTTTTTTTTTTTACCTCAAACCACGAGTTTTGTTTAAAATGGCTTAGAAGAATGGTTATTATTCTGAATTTTTATCTAGCCAGATTGTCAACTCCCTGAGGATAGGAACATCTTTGAATCCCCTATGGTACCTGGTGTCTGCCTGGCAAAGTGTCTAACATACCGAGGGCATTTAGTCATGTATCTTTGATGGACTGATTGAGAATATAAATTCTAATACATGGAAATACTGTAAAACAGTTTTGCAAATCATACTGCTGTTCTGTGTTTAGTTTGTGGTTTTCCGCTGGAGCATGATAACCAGTGTTTCACATGAAATTCTGTGGATTAGGCTTTTCAATTTATTTCTACATTTCTCCTGAACTCTCTTTTTAGTAAATAAATAGCTATTTGTATGCAATATCAAGCAAAAAGGTAGGAAAAAAGATTTATTATCCTCCTCTGCTTTAGTTTAGCAGTATTGGAAATTATTGTCTGGGGATGCCAAATAACATAACCATATCAATCACTTACATAATTATTTCTAATTTGGTTCTCAAGAAATACTCCTTTTTATCAATTATTCATAGAACAGGTGTTTTTTTAAAGCAATTTGCATTAGCATGATATTGTAAATTAATGCTATTTTGACTCTTTAGTGATAGCAAGATACATTTTAGCATTGAGTAATGCATTTATCAGTGTTCCATCAAGAACTTTACCATTATGCACATTGCTTCCAACAAGTTCTGATGTCCTCAAGGACCCAGAAATCACTACAGTGTATCCAAGAGTCTCATGCACTATAGGCATATGTATTTCTCTAGTTCATTGAATAACTTCAATATTCTAGTATTTGACAAAGGAGTTGAAAAAATGGGGCTTGAAGACCAGAATAAACAGTGGGGTGATTTTTCTTTGTTTTTGGCTTGTGCAATGAAAGAAAGAAAGAAGGAGAGAGAGAAGGTGGGAGAGAGGGAGATAATACCTGCTTCAAAAGAAAGATGTGCTCTCAATATACAACATATTTCCCACTCCTCATCACCTTGCACCCAGTCTACCATATACCTGCCTGGTATTAGGATTTGAACTTACTGGCCTAATGAGACACAAAATGCCTTACTGCAAATGAATATTAAAAATAAAATTAGAAGAAACCACATATAAGAAAAATTGATAAAAACAGGTAGACAAACCTTTAATAACCGTTTTGCTACAGAGAATAAAAATGATGTGGCTATTGGCTTATTTTATTTGTTTTCTACATGTACAATCTAGTTCTCTAAAGAAAATTTTATTATACTATTTTCTTCCAATGGCACAAATTCCATAAACCACAAGTTTAAAGAAGATGGACTAAGTTCATTTTTATGTCATCCTGGATAATTACTGGAAAACATGCAAGACCTATTATGAGAGGTGTGATTATTAAAAATCATTATGCATTTACAGTATCTCAGGGCAAAACCAAGGACTAATTCTTATTCTCGTGGTATCCTAGATGAAGTGATAACAAACATGTCCAAGAATAATCCTGTTTTAGTTGGGCAGAGTCACATATGGCATAGGGACCTCACATTCTTCTTCCACCCTCCGGAATGGGGCAGCCTTCAGTAAGATGGTAGTCTTCACAGAATAAAACATTTCTGCCCTTCCTCTCCTTCTGCTATTCCCCCAAACCAAGAATTCCCAAGAATATGATTCATTTATTTCAAATATACCCTGAAAATGGTAGAGGGAAAAAGAGACCTTGTAATCAGACAGAACTGAAGCTTGACCCTAGGTACTTAGGAAATTTACTAAAACTTTCTGGCTCAGATTCTTCGTAAGTAATATACAGAGAGTACTTACCAATTCTAGGGCTTATGTGGGAACAAAATGAATGATCACTGGGGCAAACTACCTGGAGCCCAGAACACAGCAGTATGTGTCAGTGGAAGTTTGGGGTAAGGAAAATCGAGGTTTCCTTGGACCTTCTTCCAGGTACTCCCAAAAGTATCAATTTTTGCAGTATAATTGCTTATAATAATTGCTGCAGGAAATACAGATAATTTATGGATCATGCCTTGTCTTCACTGCAGCTGGGAGGAATGTTAAGACTTTCTGAAGTTTTCCAGTGACACCAGAATCTTATATGTCATAGCTAAATGAAATTTACCATTTTTCTACTCTGAACTTGTTTAAAATTCATCTTCTATGATTTTTTCTCCACCTTTCAAAAAACATTTGCTTCTTTACTTTCAAAATATGCAAATGTTTCATTTAGTTAAACTACCCAGTGTTTGTTCCACTGCTTACATATGTTCCATCGGAGTCCCTCATCTGCACTACCAACGTTCAGTAATAACTTCCTGGAGGGAAAGAATCATCTTTACACAGTTTACTTTGTATTGTGCTTTACCTAGTGCTGAGTATATACTGAATCTTTAGTAATATTTTAAGTATAAATAAAAATATTAAAACTGAAAACCCTATAACTCACTGAACATTAATACACAGGTTGTATATTTCTAAATTTTCCTACAAGGAAAAACAACAACATTTCTTTCACTGAAGTATTTCAAGTCATAACATCTCTTTTTACATATCCCTAGGGTCCTATAGGTCAGTACTAATATATTTGGTAAAGTATTTGTGGCAGAAACTGCTAGATATTTGTCCCAAAATTCATCCTTTTATTCTTCTCTACCAAAAGTGCCCCAACTTTGTTCAATGTGACAAAGTACCTGACTAAACATGATCAGCCTCACAGACTCAGCTCAAATGATGGGTGTTCATATGATGCTGTTCAGGATGGTGAAACTGAAATAGAAGTCACTGTTTGAGGCTTCTGAGAAAGCTTGTTATTAAAGGGGGCAGCTTCAGCTGGTCTGCACCTGCTTTTATTTTGTCCTTTCTGTTTTGTCTTTTCCTTCCTTTTGTCTAAAACATAAGCATAATGCCTGGAGGAGGGAGAGTTATCTTGTGGCCATGAAGACAAATGCTCCATAGGGGCAGAACAGGAAGCTAAAAGAAACCTTGCTCCTCTATGTCACTCTTGAGCAGTTGTACCAGTCAGCTCTGAACTACTTGTCTATGGAGTTCACGTTTCATGACAAAAATAAATCTGTAATCCTAAATAGAGCAGCTGATAAACTTCAAAGTAAATTTAGATAATATTTTAGTGGAAACATACATAATTTATGTGGCTAAGGCAATAGATATAATTAACTCATAAAATTATATACCAATAAATCACGTAGAAAGTAAAGTTTCCTGATATTTGAGAAATCCTCACATCTTACTTGTAATCATGTATATTTCTAATACCATTTTCTCAAGCAGATTTTTTACTTCTGGTTCCCTAGTAAAAGCACCACTGACACTTAGTGACATTAGAAACATAATTAATATAGAGCAATGAAGGAGTATGCTTTGTTCAGAGAGTAAGTAGGAAGTAAGGGACTTATTGTAAGCAAACCATGTGAGTATAAAATTCATAAAACAGAAGATAGAATCAAAGAAGAAAATATTCAGATAAAGTTAAAAAAGAATCAATTGTCTTTGCTAAATAAGTATATTATATGTTATCTACCCAAGAAAAGGGATCATTAGAAGTATTATTCAAAAGAGCCTGCCTAACTGAAGCAGACAAAGTAATAATATGAGAGAGCTGGGTAATATGACCTGAATCATGTCTTCTAATGACATTCATCTCTGTTTATAAGTTTCTTCTACAAAAACAGATAACATGATAAATATCATACTTTAATACTTGTTTCATCAGTTTAATGGAAGTGATACTGTAGTCTTACAGGACAAAGAAGGAACAATACAGTTTACAGAATCCAATTCAATTTGGCAAGAATTTTATTTAGCATCTACCATGTGTCAAACATTATGGTGGCAAGTGAGGTTATAAAAATGAATAAAATGCAATCTCTGACATCCAAGGATTTAGAGTCTGAGATTGAGCTAGAGAAGCAATCACATAACTGTAATAAAAAATGGTATAATCTACCTTTGTAACTAGCATATTTGGGATAATAAAATAAAATGCAATTCTGGAAATTCACTTGTGTGAGGAGGGATTTTTTTCTTTTTGATGCATCAGAGAAGACTCCAGGGATCAGGGGCCTCGAAGTATGTATAGGAGTTTGCCAATTAGATAAGGGGTGTTGGAATGACCTTCTAAACAGATGGAGAAGCAGGAAAAAAGACAAGTAGGCATAGAAGTGTGTAGAGTTAACGATGCCCTGCACGGTGCCTGGAATATAAAAAACAACCTATTCATTTGTGAATAAATGAATAAATGAACGAATAAATAGTACGTTCAGAGAGCAGTAAGGATTAAGTGATGGTAGTAATATATCGAGTGTATGATGATGCACAGCACCAGTCTATGAAAAGCCTTTTGTAACACGCTGAGGTTGAAGAATGGGGCAATTTTTACATCATTAGGGCAGAAGAATATAACATTAACAGATCATAAGGGTTGAATGGCTGAAGACTACAGAACGTGGTCAGGAGGAGCTGATGAAAACATTGGACTGGGTAAGGAAAAACAAATAACTTCACTTTGGAACATGCTGATCTAGGTTGAGATGCCCCAGTAAGTAAGTGAAAAAACACATTTGGAACCTAAAAGAAAAGAGGGGCTTGATAGAGTTATATACAAACACTGGTCTGTAGACTCAACAAATTTATGGAAAATCTACGATGGGCCAGACAGTGGAAATGTGAGGACGAATAAGGCACAGTCTTGGCCCTCAAGAAGCTTGATAGTAACTATAATTCAGTGTGATACCTACAAGAATAGATGTATTAACAAGACATATAAGTAATATACGGAAGGGAATAATGAATTTCACATAGTGTGTGTGCTCGTGAGGATGGGAGGATATCAAAGGATACTTCACAGAGTAGTTGACACACAATTGAAATTTAAAAGATGCAAAAAAGATTTCTAGATGAAAAGGTGAAGAAAGCCATATTGAGAAAAAAGAAGGGAAGGCCAGTTGCATGGAGACATGAACCAACAATGTTTGAGTAACTGTAAGAGTTTTGATGTTGCATATTATATAACATGTAAAAACTGGGTAGCAGACAATGAGATTAGAGTCCCAGAGCCATTGCAGCAGACAACTATCTTTGAATACAATCAATTTTTCCTTAAGGTTTCTAATACCACAGGGAAGCCCATTGGGCATAGCAGATAGACACTGAAGACTTTAGGATGTAGGTAGTATTTTTAAAAAATTAAAGATAAGAAGGGAATTAGTTTATTACTGAAGATTTTACATATGAAATCATGATAGTAAAAATAAAATTCTAACAATACTGTTGAAAATGATCCTGGAAAGGCTGATCAGAAAGAGACATCTCAAGAAACCCATTTAGAGTCCTTTTTAAGTTAGTTCAGATTTAGAGAATAAATATATAAACAAAAGTTAGTGCTGGGCTGAGACTCAGTGACTGTTGAATCTAGAAGTAACGTGAAGTATACCTAGTTGAACCTTTTCATTGCAAGGGCTGGACAACTGAATCGCAGAGAGGGAAAAATCATATAGCATATTAATAGAATTTGGGGTTAATTGCTTTCTTGCTCCAGAAGAGAATAGTTCAGGGTTCCAATATACTACTCTGTTGACCAGCTGTATTAGAATCTCCTGGAGAGTTTTAAATATCCTGATTTCCAAATATACCATTCCCCGCTCCTCAATTTTAATTCAGTAGTTTGAGATAGACCCAAGGTCTCCATTTTTATAAGACTTACAAGTAATTGTTTAGACTTGAAAATGAATGGTATAAATGTCCTCTAAGACTCTGTAGGGGAGTGGTGATAGTTATTGATTAAGCAAAATAAACTCTCCTGAAATAAAGGAAAACTTCAAATGATGGCCATAATTTTGAGAAACTATAATTTTAATTACACCAGTTAACATGTTTTAAATGCTCGGTTCTATGGGAAGAAGGTAGAGTGTAAAGAGAATAATTTTGTTTTTAATGTTTGTTTGCTTTTACAGAGATATTCTGTAAAAGATTTTGCTACAGTCTTTCTGTGAGACAACAGATTTCTTCATGTCAGCACATCATAATGTTCAATGTGTTCCTTGGTTTGTCACTTAAGAACATGCAGTAGCACTAGCAGTAGAGGATGTCAAGGTGGCAGCTTTTACAGCAATGCAAGTGTTAGCATTAAAAGTGTAAGGATTATATACTATGCAAAGGAATTTTTGTATTTTGTGTTATCAAGATGCTTAACTATTAGGTACTAAAGGTTCTATGTCTATAGTGATAAAACTGTAAAAATAGGCATAATCAAATGACAAAACTTAAAAAAAAATACTTTTAGCCACAGCTTGATGTGATTCAAGACCTTTAACTGAATTTAGACAGACTCTGTAACTGGGGGAAATAAAATCCCTGAACCAAACTAGGAAACAATGGATGGCCATTATAGTCTCTACTCATCTACTCAGTATTTGTGAGAGGTCTTTTCATACTCAAGACACAGCGTTCCCTACTTCCTTAAAAAACATGCTAGAGGCTGGGTGCAGTGGCTCATGCCTGCAATCCTGACACTTGGGAGGCTGAGGCAGGAGAATCACTGGAGCCCAGGATTTAGAACCCAGCCTGGGCAACACAGCGAGGCCTCGTCTCTATTAAGAAAGAGAAAAACAAAGAAGAAAGAAGAAGAAAGAAAGAAGAAGAAGAAGAGAAGAAGAAGAAAGAAGAAGAGAAGAAGAGAAGAAAAGAAGAGGAAGAGGAAGAAGAAGAAGAGGAAGAAGAAGAAAGAAGAAGAAAGAGGAGGAGGAGGAAGAAGAAGGAAGAAGAAAAAAACATGCTAGGCAACTTTTACTCTGAAGGAAGATTTCCCTGTAATTTTTTGATGTCAGTGGAGACTTACAATTAAAGAAGAGAAAAATTTTAAGACAGGAGCTTCTCTCAAGTCTTCAATAAAGTAACAAGGGAAGTAGAGGGTACTTGTTTGTTCACTTTGGGTTTTCCTCATAGATGCTACATGGCAAGATTTGGTAGAATAGAGCCTTACAATTCACAGATGTTATGGATTTGTCTGGTTATTTGCATACCATCTCTAAGTCTCTAAGACATTGCATCTGTGCAATACTTCAAGCTATGAAACAATCAAGTAGCTAAGAAGTTGATCTAGTCTTTAGATTGCTGACTTCTCACACACATAATCTAATTCCTAAACTCTTGTGGATTTTTCTATCACTAATGTAACTTTGCTGTTACCTACCTCACTAATGTAGGAGAACATATGATGTAAAAAAAAAAGTTTCTTTTTAAAAATTGAAAATTTAATAACAGGGCAAATTTTATTGAAATTTTTTAAGTTGTGAACTTGTATTACACTTTGCATAAGACAGTTTTAGGTTGGTTCAAAATAAGGACAGTATAAAAGAAAGTCTATAGAAACCTCACCAAAATTTTGAAATGGAAATTTTTGAAATTTATTTTTTTTCATGAAGATCTATGGATACATACTTTGTGAATGTCAAGGGTCTACTATAATTCTACTATAATTAATTCTCATGAGTGGTTTCTATCTCATCTAATCAGAGAATATAATTTTCATTTTGAAAAAATCTACTATACTAATTTATTAGCATTTATCACGTGCCTTTGGAAAAAGGAACGTAGTGACCAAACATAATTTAGCTTAAAATAATGTTAGATTCTTGTAATGAGCTTATATGATTTTCATATTAAGGTAGGGTGACTTAAATATTTTGAAAGAACAGGCTGGGTATAGTGGCTCATGCCTATAATCCCAGGTCTTTGGGAGGCTGAGGCGAGCACATCACTTGAGGTCAGGAGTCTGAGACTAGCATGGCCAACATGGTGAAACCCCATTTCTACTAAAAATACAAAACTTAGCTGGATGTAGTGGCACATCCCTGTAATCCCAGCTACTCAGGAGGCTGAGGCAGGAGAATCTCTTGAACCCAGGAGACAGAGGTTGCACTGAGTGAAGATTTTACCATTGAGTGAGATTCCATCTCAAAAAAAAAAAATCGAAAGAATAATTTATTCCACATTTGTTTCATCTTTCCAAATGCTGTGCTTCCAAATTCAGCAGTACTAAAATAATCATAATCAGCACAATCTTAGATGTTCTTAGAAGAACTTACAGATATTTAGAGTCTCTATTTTCTCATTGGACCAAAGAGACAGCAATAAAGTAAAATAGACAAGATTAAATGATGAGAGAAGAAAATAAAATGGTAAAGGAGAAAAGAAAGGAGTAGAAAAGGTGAAGGTAGCAGAAACATTTTAAGAAAACCAATATAAATGTGGACGGCAGGTTGATAGAAATATATGAATAGAATCCACAGAGGAAACACAATCTTAAATGTAAGTAAATTTCAAAATAATTTCACTTTTTGTCTTTAATCATGTACTGACACTGCTCTTCACTTTGTCATTCAATTTAGCTTGTATAACACTTCCAAACATCTTAAGAGAAAATTCACAGCCTAAGTCTTAAATCCTATGGAGACCTCCCATAACAATATTAACCTTCTATTTCTTTCTTGCTCTCACTTTAGTTAAGGTAGAGAAGTCAAGGGAATATACACTTAAAATCCTAATGGATTACAGAAAGAAGAAAGTGCTTGGGTAGCTAAGAAAGGAAAAATTTTGACCTCCTAGAAAGCAATGTTCTTCCATATTTAATTTATGGAAATTCAGTATTATATATGCAACATACATTTTCTTACACTGCAATCTGAGAAGCAAAAGTACATTTTTAAATTCTCTATTTTCTATTTAACATCCATGTTAAAGTATGATTTTTCTCCATTCATTACTGATCACATTAGTACTGCAGATCCTAAGAGCAACTGATGAATGATGAAGAATGAAGAGGATTTAAAATGATCAGTGTTACAATTCAACTAGACATTGTTTATGTGAAAATGTTATCCTTCCCGTGGACTTTGCTTGATATGCCTGACAAACCTTAACTTTTATAAACTCTTCATTTTCTTGACCTTGCTTAATAAATCCAATGCTAATTTCATTGCTCTAGGCCCCTCTTGTCTGCTTTTTCTTCTTGCTCTAAAAAAATAAGAATGTTACTGAGATCTTCTTTGCAAATTACCATTTTTTGAAATCTCCTCTACTCCCATGGATTCATCTGTCACTTCTGTGTTGTTCCACAAATATTTCTCTTTAGTCTTGATCCCTCTGTCAAGTACTCTTTCAAATTTGCTAAAAGCTAGCTATTTCTACTTCCTTGTCTTGCCATCTCCTCAAACTCAACATGTCTAAAGCTTAAGTCTTCATCATGTCTACCTAAATAGTTTTTAAGAGTATCTTGATTTCAGGTTTCTCAGAACTCTCTTCCCTGAAAATATCCTCCAATTGTACCATTGCTATCTTCACAGACCACTGCTTTGATAATTTCACTTCCTTCTCAAAAAAACTTTAATACCCATACTACCCAATCCATAAAATACTGTCTTCTCAGCTTGATATTTTAAACTCTATACAATCAGCGATGTGTAGTTCTAGCCCCCAACCCATTCATTATTCCATTAGTATGATATCTCTATGCTGATCAAAATGAACGATTTACTCTTGCCTAACCAGATTTCAGAATTTCCTAAGTCTACATCTTTGATGACATCTTTAAAAAATTCTCCATCGAAAAATCCTTTATCCCAAAAATCTCTACCAAATTCCTTTACTTTAAGTCCCACATACATGCTTTACCTTCTCTACAAAGTCCTCCCTGATCACTTGTAGCCTAAATTGATAATTCTCTTTTTTAACTGCTTATTGCTCATTCTGTTTTTCCCATTTCTACAGAACATTCACTGTGGCCAACAAGTGTATTTATTTGTGCACAACTGTGAATATCTCCTCAACTAAGTCATAAGTCCCTGAGGATATTACACATGATAAATAATTACTCAATTTATACTGAATGAATGTTTTTTTCCTCCTCCAAACTTTCTCCTCTGCTCCACTCAGCGCCATCTCCTCCTCATTCACTGTTTCAACAAATTTATTTATTGAGCTCTATTATTCATCAAGCACTGTACTAGGTACTAGAGATTAGTAGGGAATTCATGATTCCTTTGTCATATACCTTACAGTTTAATAGAGAAGATAAACATTAAAATATAAGTTGATGTGTAGAGAGTGTGAAGCACATATGTGGTGGGAGCCTATAGCAGGGGAAAACACTCTAGTATGTCTTAAAACACACAGTTACAACATGGCATATTTCATATCATTGAAATAGCTGGAAACAGTAAAAAGTTATGGCCAACTACCATAATATAGAATATATATCAGTTGGGTGCGGTGGCTTGCGCCTGTAATCCAGCACTTTGGGAGGCTGAGGTGGGTGGATCATGAGGTCAAGATATCGAGACCACCCTGGCCAACATGGTGAAAACCTGTCTCTACCAAAAATACAAAAATTAGCCAGGCCTGGTGGTGCCTGCCTGTAATCACAGCTACTCCGGAGGCAAAGGCCAGAGAATCGCTTGAATCTGGGCGGCAGAGGTTACAGTAAGCTGAGATCACACCATTGCACTCCAGCATGATGACAGAGTGAGACTCTGTCTCAAAAAAAAAAAAAGAAGAAAAAAGAATATATATCATAACCAAGGATTAAATACCAGTTTCCTGGAGGCTAGCATAATGGTAATTATTTTTTAACTCCTTATTCAAGGATTCATGCTTTTTTTTTGTTTGTTTTTTTTGAGACAGAGTCTCTCTCTGTTGCTCAGGCTGGAATACAGTGGCACAATATCAGCTCACTGCAACATCCACCTCCTGGGTTCAAGCGATTCTCCTGCCTCAGCCTCCCCAGTAGCTGTGACCACTACTGGTGTGTGCCACCCACTGGCTAATTTTTTGTATTTTTAGTAGAGACAGGGTTTCACCATGTTAGTCAGGATGGTCTCAATCTCCTGATTTTGTGATCCATCCTCTTCGGCCTCCCAAAGTGCTAGGATTATAGGCGTGAGTCACTAGGCCCAGCCTTAAGTAATTTATATAATATTCTTTTTGGTCTTCACAGCAATCTCGCAAGGTGGGTATCCTTATTCCCATTTTAGAGATGAGAAAACAGTCTCCAAAGACATCAAGCTATTCTATCCAAAGTCTTAATAATGGCAAAGGCAGGCTTCAGATCTAAAACACATGATTTTTTCTTCTATATGCCATGAGTAGATCATACAGTAAGTTTTCCACACCAGCATGCTAGGTAGTAATGAGCTCAATGTCCCAGACCCTCCTCCACAGGGTGTCAGCCTTGAGCAGCTGGTCATGGATAGAAACATCATCATAATTTAACAAAAATTTTATTCTATAATATTCTCTTAAATGTGCCTAATTCATGTTGCCTTTTAAGAAATGTTCTTCACTGGAATGGGAAAATAAGAGCCACACAATACATAGTCTGTTCTTGTAAATAATATTTGAATTAATTTTTTTTTATGATCAAGAAATAATATATTAGACTTCCTTCTTATTTTTCAATACACAGAAAATATAAATAGTAAAGAATATCTTTAAAAATTTTCTTTCTAAATTTCTTGCATCACAATAGATGGCTCTATTTAAACCTATATCTCAATTTTTCTGGCAATGCTGCTTTTATTTGGAACAAAATGTGGCTTGGCTTCTCTCTACTTCTTATACATTATATTTAAAAGTAACATTGAAAAAGAAATATTCAATTTCATTCTTCATCACTACACATAAATGAAATTTTATCATTTCCTAAAAGACACTTTGTAATATCTAATTCTATATCCCCTATAAGTTAGTACTTTCCTCCAGAATATTTTACAAATTATAAACTTTAATACCTTATTCTTGACTTTTTCTTTTACATAGAATATAGAATTTCAGTATTGCTAAATAGTTTACTACAGAATTTCTGGTTTTGCCAGTTTTTGTTATTTTTAACAATTTGGAATGAAACAGCAGAGGAAAATAAAAATAATGTTAAGTTGTGTTATATCACAACATATTTCAATGTAGATTATTGAAGTAAATACATTGGTTAAATAATTTTTATGTAGCTTACATTTCTCATAAATGCAATTTATAATATTTCAAAGCACTAAACAAAATAAAGCTTCCTCAGATATACAGAATTATATTTGCATAGTGGTTTCCATACATACGGGATTTAATTCTTTGTTTCTAAGACACTATTTCTAGATGTGGCATGTTAATAAACAAATGTTTTGTAAGAAAAACCAAACAAACAAAAACATAACCCTTACTTCATAAGTGAATATTCAACAAGATACACCTAATCTTGAAAAATTAAGATGCCTCTCATTTCAAAACAAAAACAAAATAAATATTGAACCATAAAATTTAAAATCTTGTTCATCAGTTAGCCCAATGTCTTCATTTTAAAGATGTTAAGTAAATTCCTCAAACTTATGTAACTATTTGTGGCAGAGTCAGAATAAGGCTCCCAAGTTTAATTTACTTTTGCTTTTTATTATTCCATTCTTGAACTTCTTAAGAAAGAATTATAAAAATTTTAGAATTCAATCACCTACTAGAAAGGAGCACTTTATATTATATATTAACCTACAATGAAGGAAGTGATTACAATGCTAAAAACTAATATTCATCTAAGATAGCAAAGCAATGGCATTTACCTTAAATTTACGTCTCTGCTCTGCACAGCTGTTGAAGAACCACAAGTCTGTCTCATGGCTGTAAATGTAACAAGAACAATAATGCGACCAATTTTCATATCTAAACTAAATTAAGTAGATTTGTCATAGGCTAGAAGATTGAAAATGTATTTTACAAAAATTTTTAAAAATTTACAGATTATGGAAGTGTGCATGTGGGCATTTGTGTGTGTTTGTGTGTGTATGTGTATGTGTGGTGTGGTGTGGTGTGGTGTGTAACTTACTCTTTCTAAACTGAAAATTAGTTTCATGAAATTGGAAAGACTAAGCGTTACTCCTTTTGGCTAACTTTCCTCATTATGGAGCACTATGACTATATTAAGCCTAGGAAGTTCTGGGAGTAGATTTAAATAAAACAAATTTAAGTAAGAAGTTGTTTTTGGCTGTTATTATTAGGATATGTTTTCTGGGATACGTAGTAAGAATGTAAAGCAGAAACATCTGGTAATGCTTAAGTTAATATTGGCTCCCATTTGCATCACAATCTTTATATATTATTCATTAATATACCATTAATCAATGTACCTACTGATTGCACCTATTCAATTGATGTTTCATGTAATGAGTAGAATATGTAAACATATTTCAAATACACATATTCAGATATCTATACATGAAAGTGAAATAACTACTACAATTGGCACTCAAGCTTGTCAGATGTGATGTTTTTTTCTTTCCATTTTGCGTTAGACATGCTAATATCCATGCCATCTGTAGCACAAAATCCTGAACAAATGTAAATGAAAAAATAATAGTAGATAAATACTAGTCTACTAAGAATAGACTCTGAACCATGTCACACTTCAAATCTGGCCACGACTTCATAACATAGAAAATAAACTCAGGTGAATGTTAACAAGCAACTGATATTGTTCTTGTGACTTGAGCCATCAAAACAGGTTTTTAATTATGTATTTTCTTTCAAACTTTATAAAAACTATACTTTAAAATAAAAATACAAAGTATCTCTTTTAATCCTCTAAAGATATTATGCCTGATATATTAAGAAACATAATCTATTAATACCAAAACCTTGCCTTGCAAGTAGAGATTTTGAAACATTTTCAATTATCCTTTTGAAATGTAAAAATAATACACTAACTCTATTATGAAAGTTTGGTTAAACACTTAGTTAAGTAGAAAAAATATCTAAACTTTGAGAGAATCATATAAGAAAACATTTAAAATGTTAATTTCATATTAAATTATTGAAAATTTTAATGAAAACATTTTATCCTTTTTAAAACGTAAGTGGCATATAGTGCAATTCACGCTAAATAATATCTGAAGATACAAGGATAAGCATTACCTAATATTCCTGTTTGACAACAGATGTGTAAGCTAGTATAAAATGCTGTTAAGCTTTTATTAGATTTTTAATACAATCCCAGCATGTATCCTGTTGCTAAGCTTAGCAAGTCCTATGAAATACTTAAAATGAAGGGTCACATTATATTAACTGCAGTGTATATTTTGGTGAACGAATAAGTCTCATTCATTATTTCTAAATTCTCACTCATAAAAACCAACTTCTCATTCCTATGATATTTTGGCATGAGATCCCATTAAAATTACAAAATAATACTGAAATGCTAGTTTTACAGTCTAAACAGTGGAGATAAATTCAGATTAATATGTATCACAAAATGAAAAACAAGTGACACAATGAAAGTCTTTGTAGTCATGGTCAGCAATTGCAATTGTTAAGAGGTATTTAAATAGTTTAATCATTCTTTTATGCTAAAATAACAAAACTGGAGACTTGTGCTCAAAATTTTACTTATGCATTGAGAAACAAACAACAATTTCTTATTTTAGAGCTGTTAATATTCCCACATTCTATTGTGGGTAGTTTGTAAGGAAAAGTATGTATATTTTAGCCCAAGTACCAAATCTTGCCTTTCAATGCAACAACAACAACAACAACAACAAACAAAAAAAAAAAAAATAGAAAAACTAAACCCCAGCCATTCTTTCCGGAGATACCCTGGTAACCAGCAATACAGAAACCTCTACTGGAATTAGCTTTGGAGAGGAAGAAGCAACTGCAACTTCCTCTATTTTGTCAGGAAATATGGTAAAATAGAATTAGGATAATATATAGTATTTTTTAGACATTCAAAACAGTAACTTCATTCCTAAATTTTGCTTATGTTGCTAACATCTAATTCTCCTTTTCTATTCCAACAGGAAAGTAAAATTCCCACTCTGAAGCCATAGTGTGGATAAACATTTCATTTGCTATCTTCTGTGACTTCTATGTAAAATTTTCTCTGTCATGTAAATGCATGAAGAGACTCTCATGGAATCATATAACTCCATGGAAATACTATACTTAACTCCCATTACAAATTGGGGAAGGATATGATGGTGAGCAAAGTGACACAGAATTATTCATTAGTTAAAACAAAGGAATGTGAAATTGCTTTTAAAAGAAAAAAATTTTTAAAGAATCTTAAACTCAGGCTGATTAAATAAAACTTTCATTTCCAGTCATGGCAGACATCTGTACTCCGTTGAAACATCCCTTATCCCCAAGTCCCTCTTCTTCTCACCCACCCTCCACAAATGACTTTGTTCCCAGGAAAATCTATTCTTATCTGAAATTTGTTTAGGGATAATACATTTTATCCAGTTTTTAGGTAACAACTAATTTTTGGATTGAATAGATCAGTAGTTTATAATTCTCTCTTATACAAACTAAGCTTCAGAAGGCCATCATGTAATATTAACATCTGTGAGTACACCTGAAAATAAAAACAGGCAGCTGGGCCATAAAAAATTGTTTTTTGTTAAAATAAAGCCACAAGAGATGTTAAAAAACTAAACTAAATTTGCCTTATTAGACATGTACATAACACATGATTCAGAAAAAGCCACTACTTATCTTTCAGCAGAGCTGGTAAACACTTTGAGAGATGTTTTATGCAATTCCAGAATTTACCTTCCAAACAGTCAAAAAATATACCTTAAAAATGTTTCCCCCACCCCAGAAAATGTCCTGTAGATTTTGATTGAGAAGATTACATAAAACAAGGGTAATATTATATAACAAAAGTTACTTTAAAAGACATACATACTATCAGTTTCACAGGACAAACATAGTGAGTAAGGACAACAAACTCCAGAATGTGTTTTTATAACTGTAGCAACAGCAATAACTCCTTGGCAAACTCAAACAGTTTTTTTGGCAATCCTCGAGGTTTTCTGCATTTCTCACTTGGATACAACTACGGAAGGGTTGCCTAGGACTTCTTTGTTTCCTTCCATACCATTTTACTACAACTTTGCTTTTAAGAAAAAAATTTCACATTTCAACCTATGTATGAATAAAATCCCATAAGGGAGTTTAATACAAAATTCTCTATGCCTGTGTACACCAAATATGGTTCCTAAATACTTTTGCAAGGAGTTACCTTGGAAACTTTTGAAATCTATGCCAATAGAAAATTATTTTTTTCTCTTTTCAGAAGATAAAAGGAATCCTCTTTATGAATTAAAATTACCTACATATGCAAATGTAATAATTTCCTGTATATATACAACTGGGTCTGCACATCTGTTATCATTATGAACTTCTTTTAAAATAAGACCCCAAGGACAGGAGTGCTTTACTAACCTGCAGTGGTCTCTGTTTATCACTGCTCTTAGGAGATTTCAATCCACTTGTTTGCTGCTGTAAAAGAAGTTGTCTTGCTGCTTGGAGAGCCTAGAAGTAAAAAGGAAACCATATCTAAATATTTTGTTGAAAGTTAACTTATCAATTATCTCTTGGTTAATAGTAAAAGGCTTCACTGTACAAGAACCCCCATATTCCTTTATAGAGAGAATCATTATTGACAAAAAAGAATTGTCAAACACACATATGTAACTTTACCCAAAATCACAGAGAAACATGCAATTCTGCAGGAAATAAATTTAATTTGTTTAAAGTGCTTAAAGAGGATAAAAATCATAAACTGCATCAATAACCTCATTTCCACAAGGAACTTGTCTTTGAGTGTTCAACTGAAATGCTCACTCCCTTTTAAATTATCATTCAATTTGCATTTTCATATTACAATTTTGAGGCAAAAGCAGTAGACTTCAAGTGTTACCGGAAGCTGTAATTAAATTTGACAAATCAACATCAGATTATCTTGAAAGTGAATTAATAAGGTTTTTCACTAAAGATTAAAAACACTTTTTTTGTACTTACAATTCAAGGGGAAACCTCTCCTTTGACAAAATAAAGTGCAGTTTTAATGCCAAATAAAATTGAGTGGTTTTCATTTGCATTCTTAGCAAAATCAGAGAACAAAGAAATTACCACTCAACCAATCAGGTTTGTTTCTATGTGTGACAGAATACCAATCAAAATAGAAGATGTTTTCATTTATTTTTATGTTTTCTTTCCCACTTAGGAAAATAAAACTTAACATAAGAAATTAATGTAAGCGTTTCATTTACTGGAGGAGGAGGAATTCAGTAAATGTACTATATAAACTTAACATATGAAAGCTAGTGCCATAGAACAAAATGCATAGTAAATTCATCTAAAGGTAAGAGTATAAACTAATTACAAAAACTTTTAAGAGCTTCTTAAAAAATTCATTTTCTCTCCCAATAACTGAGTTCAATGAACACTAATGATGAAATTTTTCAACACAAAAACTAAACTAAATCATTGGCCTACTCTGTTATTTACTACTTTTGAATACAAGATAAATTTTTCACAATGGGGAAACATTATTGGATTAATATTCTTGTATAATAATTAAGAATTTCAGCTGATAAAAGTACAATTTTGATTGTAATCAATGATCTGGTTTTTAAGAGAGTTTCTAGTATCCATGACAACAGTTGCTTTGACAAGATGTGCATATGGCATTACACTGCCAGCTGGTGTGAACAATGTTTGAACTACTGCATTGAGATGCTGAGCAAACAGAAAAAGTTGCCACGTCTTAACCCTCAGGGAAGGCAGTCATCCCCTGATCAATTATGAAAAGACAGAGAGGGCTGCTACAGTCTGGCTCCAAGCAAGTTTTCTGAGAAGGCAGGCAGACATAGAAACCAAAGTAAACAAACTGAATGCACTAGCACCATCTCCTAACAACATTGATTTGTCTTCCCATAGTAGGATCTGGCATAGTTTGTAAAGCATACTTTTTACAGTTGGAGACACATTCACTCACGATAATCATTTTTGTGGCTGTTTTTTAAACTTTTCAAGTAACTGCAAACTAACCTAACTATTTCTAAGGATGGCACATTCCAGTGAACTCAGGTAATTTAAGAGATCAGTTTGAAAAAACAAAAAAATTCCATAATTACTTTATTATCACAAGACTTACTATTTGAAAATTTTCATTCAATATTCTAAATAATATATCTTTCCTCTTTTAATTGTAACATAAAATAACTACAAATGATGTTTTTCCAAATGGAAACTACTATAGGTGTCCTAGGCTGTGTCTCTGAAATTCCCAAAATAAAAAATGCATTCAATTATTTTTCCAGTTGATGCCAAAATCTGCAAATTTTGCCTAATGGTTTTCATGGGTTTTTTTTTCCTTTTTGAGTTGATTAGTTTATTTAGTATATCTGTTGCCTTGATTTATATTAAATTATATAGTTATCTATTATACTTAAAAAATATTAATGAACACAGTTTAGGATCTTAGAATCATGGATGACAAAGACTAAAAGCAGTCTTGAAAATCAACTAATCTAACCTCCTCATTCTAGCAAATGAGAAAAGTGAAACTTAGAATAGCCAATTGCTTTGTTCAAGATCACAAAACAATTTATGAATGCTTTGTTCAAGGTCTCCTGGCTTCCAGGCCTGAGTGCATTCCAGTGTGCCATACTGTCTCTGTTCCATCAGAGGAATCATCAGTAGGCAATGAGTAAGATTATAGTAAAGAAGATATATGACATTATAATGAATTATTCTTCACCAGTAAAGAGTATATTCATTTTTCAGACATTACAAGGGAAACAACAATATAATATTTTTGTTTTAAATCTGAAAATGAATAGAACAACTCTCACAGAATATATATTATTTTTATGAACACTGCCCCCAATATTCTTAACTTGAATTTCACTATATATTAATACTTCTGTGATACCTCATAGAACTCTAAACTTTTGTAACATCCTGATTATCTGACCAATTATTAGTATAGAATTGCAAAATTCTAGAGCTGGACAAGGCCTCAGAAACTGCCTAGCCCACCTTTCTCATTTTGTAAACAAGTAACTGGAGAATCAATACTGGGATAAATTGACTGAAGCCACAAAGCAGTAGATCCTGGTCAAAAACTCTAGCTCTTCTCTCCAAAGCTTAAGACCCCATCCATTTTACTGCCCTGTATTATACTCACTCAACACAACCCAAATAATCAATGGAATATGTCAATGCTATGTAATGTGTGTAGAAAAACACTAGAAAATTAAATATATTAGAATTTTTGCTCATCAAAGTATCGCTAATCAAAGGCATATGCCTATACTGTTAATAATGGAGTAATAATAGTAATTAAACATCACAAGATACCTGGCTAAAACATGCTTCTACTTTTAAAATATTTTGATTTTCATATGCATTTATAATTATCTCTAAAATAGCTGAGGATCATCTTTTAATACAAACTCTTATGAAAAAATAACTTCTTGCCTATTTCAACATTCTTTTGGTAGAATAGAAATTGCTACAGTAAACATAGGAGACAGGAGAACAAAAAACAATTCCAGGAGATGAGGAATGATTTAAAACTTATAAGCAGAAATCTCTGGCAGTTTGCATTCTCACTGCATGCATCAGATGACATTTTTATTTCCAGTATTCGGGATAACACTGTAGGACTGAATTTCAATAAACAATTGCTCAGAGACATTTAGTTCATCTTTGCAATTTATTATTATAGCTATTCAAGAAATGAAAGATTATTAGATAAAACACTTCCATCAATATAAAGTGTTAAGTGTCAAATGATATAAAATATTAATCTAAAAATCACTTGCCACTTTGTCAATACAAACAAAAGATTAAATCCAAGGCCATTCGTAAAGTTCTCTGAGCCATCTCGTTATTTATATGGTCACCCTCCCCCACAAAAAATTAATTTAGAACAAAGGCAAAAGTTGTTTACAAAATTTCCTTTCACAACGACTGAGTCTGATTCCAATGTATCAGAAACAAGAAAGAGATTTTGAAGGCAGCCAAACCATATCTAGTTTCCAAAAACACATTTGTTTTTAATTAGGGGTGCAAGTTACTTAATGAAGTTATCTAATATTAGGAAAGCTAAAGAAAATTAAGAGAAGACATCTTAAAATTTGCAATCAGGTTAAATCAAAAAATTTGAAAAAAAATAATCTTTATAAGAGACTAAAGGTACACATTTTATTAGGCTGCAGAGATGTGGGAATGCACATTTTTCATAATTGAGTGCATTTTGTTCTAAAATACTCATTGTAAACATCATTCCTGTTACTATGTAATTTTAACGAATTTTTTGTAAGAAAAGCAAAGTTCAAGCATACTTCTTCACTAGTAGCAATTTTGTGCTAGTTATGAACTTCACAAAATAATTCTAACGAGTAGGTCATGGTGATAATTAACTAAGGATGAAAATGCTTTGTTACCAGTCAGATAAATACTTTTTTTCCCCTGAAGAACACTGAAAACTTTCAATAAATATAAAATTATTTGAGAATAGTTTAGAAATACCCAGTAAAACCAAAAATGTTGAGTATGCTAAGGTTTATAAATAACTTTTTTTCAAAGTAAATATATGTATATTTGGGGAAAAAACAGACATCAGTCATATCTCTCCCCATAAAAATAGGAATGCTTAACCTATCAGCCTGTTGCATTTGAGACATTAAAATGAAAAATGACATCTACACCCATTAATATCTTCAATGTATAAACAGCACAGCGTGACACATTCTTGAGAGCTGAAGGCTACAAAATCTCTCTGAAACATAAATAACAAAGCACTCAGAAGCATATTTGATGTTGATATTCATCTCTGAGAAAAACACTGTTGCCTAGGCTTCTTATGAAAATAGATGCAGCCCAAATGGATCTCCTGTAATTGGTTTCAGATAGCGAGGTCAGAAGAAATATGATACAAGAAATGATTATGTGGAGCAGGCGAAACAAGAATGTTTACACAGTCACTCCCTAGTTATACTGACAAGGGGTGTATACTTTGCAGATAACCAGAACCAAAAAAAATTACCAGCAGGACATTCAGATTTTTGCTCCTCATATTCACATAGTTTAACCTTTAACACATTATGTCTTCAGCATGTTACTTTGGATACGAAACATAAAGTAAGTTTTCAAACAGAGTTTAATTTTCTAATTATTTTCCCAAGTGTAGTTGATAAAAAGTATATTCAGATCCTTCCAGAAAGGATATAAATTTGTTTTATGCTTGGTCTTTCTTCATATTATGTTCCCACTAAAGAGAATATACTGATAAATGTAATCTGAAGTCTCATAATGTTATTTAATAGATGAAAATTAATCATCTAATTGGCATAACCTATTTTCAAATAACAATCTATCAGAGTGAAATTATGCAACTGTAGTTATTGACCTTTATTTTCTCATGCCTGATACATTAGATTGTTAAAAACGCTAATTATTAAACAATATTTTAAAAATAATATTTTTACAGTATATTTTACATAAAGTTAGAAAATTAATGTGTGGATATATTATATTTATATTTTTCATCACTATGGAGGCTAAATTGAAATACTAAGACTACTTATTGTATAATAATTATAAAATAATACTATACTATAATGAGTACTTTAATAAGAGTAATTACTTGCAAAGGGTCCTATACTTTCGAAGAATCCTATTTACCAATCAGATGTCAGACTATTTTGGCTAATATCTCATGATATAGATCCAAAGGAGAGACAATCAGGGTATTGCATCTGTGATGGAATGGATCCTCAAGTCATTCTTAGAAGTGAGAATACAGTCTTTAAGGTTCAAGTCCAAATCCAGTATTCAGTATATTCCATCACAGCTTCAAACCACCAGATGACCTCAGAAATTCTATGAAATAGGCCTGTGAGTTAACAGCAACTAAGGTCTAAGACAGGTTTTGTTTTTTCAGATCTAGAATGAGTTTAATAGGGAGAACACATTCTCTTCCTTAGAGCCAGCATTCTATAGGGTGCAGTACCCTAAGTAACCTGATATTCTTAGCTCTATGTTCTTCACTATTCTACTGCTAATAGTAATGATTTGCTAATGTAATATCCCAATATTATCTATAATAATTCTAAGTACATATTAAGGAATTCTGTCCAACTTTAAAATTCTAAGGTATGAAAGGTAAATTTAAATTAGGACTGATTTTATTAAAATTAATGATTTTACAACCTCTCTTTATCATGGTACATGTTCCAGTAACTATAATAGTTTTTGTGCATTCTTTTGGTTATTTCTCTTTCTGCTATAAAATATTTTACTATTTTTCCCAAATAGATTTTGAATTTACTTTTTGATTTACATGTACCTTAGCAGGGTTTTGTTTATTTGTTTTTCATTATGAGACTAATATCATCTTTTGTTTGGATATGAAGACTCGTTACTTCCCTATTGCTATAATTTCAACCAGTATATCAGATATTAACTGAAAATACATGCTACTAAATTATAGTATAATATCTGAATGAAAACTATTATTTGAATTCTCTGTTCTGAATATGCTCTTCAACTTAAAAGTAAGACTGTAGGAGATGTAGCATTTGGGAAAATATTTGGAAGAATAAAATACATAAAAATATTTGTCCTTAAAAATGTTTGTGACTATGCCCCATATACCTAGCAAAGAACTAAGCACTGCACACTTAGGTAGGAAGGGTGATATGACGTTATTTCTATCTTCAAAAGTTCATTGTTTAATAAGACAGATGTAGTTGAATGTCAAAGGCCATAGACAATGTTGTAAAAATACTTCAGGAGTCTATAAGCAGAAGAAATTACGTTTTGTTGAGAAGCTCATTGAAATGTTTACGGAGGATGTAATATTTGGGCTGGACTAAGATGAGAAACATTTCATGTTGTGGAGATGACAGAAGGCCATACCAAGTAGAAACAAAGAAAATGTGAAATTATATATAGTGAAAAGAAAACAATTGATCTTGGATAGAGCATATGCTTAGGCTAGGAACTAGTAAAACACGATGAGAAGGTTGGTTAGGGCTAATTACTGGATATAACTAAACAACAAATGACAAAGAGTCTTGATGTTATATAGCAGGTAAAAACAACTTTTGCTGAAATCTGGAAATAAAATAAGCCTGGCCTAGGACAATACTGAAGTCATGTTGTAAAGGATAAATAAGGGATGAAGAGTGTGAGACAAGACAGAGGTATAAAGACTTGTAAAAAGGTACGTGCAACTGTCCAAATAAGAGATAAGAATAACATGAATCATGTTAGTTCAAAACAAGAATCATGAGAGGTACTGTCAAAGAAGAACTAGCACAACTTAGTAAATGGGTATGAGGAAACGGCTAGGAAGGCGTCAGTGATGACTCCAAAATTTTAAGTCAAAAGTTACTGAAATAACAGCTGTGCCACTACTAAAAGGGAGGAAATTAGATTATAAAACACAGGATTTGGAGAGAAGATTATGCTGTTTGCCTGATAGCAGGATAATCAAGGGAAGATTTCTTTAGTAGATAGGAAATAACACAGAGGTTGAGAGTTATCCCACTGACAACAGATTCCCAAAAGTAAGACATAGATGAATAGCTGAGGTAAAGGCAGTTTATTAAATTGCTGGTAAAGACACCACAGAGAGAGGAAGAGTCAAGACCCCAAACTGCAAAATATTTTCTTGAGAGGAGATGCGGAAATAGTGAAAAGGAAGACAGTGAATTGTGAGAAGAGCACAGTAATAGAAGTCCAAAAGACTTCTGGAAAAGGTTAAAGATACAATTACCATATGACCCATTAATTCTATCAAAGGTACAATATATACCCAAGAGAAATAAAAACTTACGTTCTCACAAAAAGCTGTACATAAATGTACATATCAACATTATGCATAATAGCAAAAGATGTAAACAACTCAAATTCCCTTCAACTCATGAATAGATAAACAAAATATGGTATATCTATATAACAGAATAGTTGTCCATAAAAGAGAATGGAGTATTGATACATGCTATAACATGGATAAATCATGAAAAGATTATGCTAAGTAAAAAACTCGGTAACAAAAGATCACATACTATATCATTCCCTTTGTATAAAATGCCTGAAATAGACATAACTATGGATACAAAAAATATATAAGTGGTTACAGGGCTGGATGTAGGATAGAAGGGGGAGTGACTACTAATGAAAATGAGGTTTCTTTTTAGGGTGATGTTAATGTTCTAGAATTAAAAAGTGGTGACAGTTGAACAACCTTATGAATACGCTAAAAGAAAAACCCTGAATTGTATACTTTAAAAGGGGAAGTTTTGTGATATGTAAATTATATCTGAATAAAGCCATCATATATTAAAAAACTGTGAGAGCATAGGATGGATGATACTATCCGCAAACATTAAAAACTCAATGAGGCTAGGATTTGATGAAAGTTTATGTTGATCTGATTATTTGTATGTGACCTATCAGGTATCAATTCCTATAGAGTACTGAAGTAGAAATAGATTCCAGGGAGTTACTAGGGAATTAATGGGGAAAATCATAGGTATGAGTGCAAACAATTGTTTTGATTAGTTCTGTGAAGACTAAAATGAAAGAGAGGTTTGAAAGGTTTTTTTTGCTATTTTTTTTTAAATAAAGAAAATACAATGAGCTTAATATTTTTTTTAAAGAGAGGTTTTTTTTTTCTTTGAGATGAAGTTTCATTCTTGTTGCCCAGGCTAGGGTGCAATGATGCGATCTTGGCTCATTGCAACCTCCACCTCCCAGGTTCAAGGGATTCTCCTGCCTCAGCCTCCTGAGTAGCTGTGTTAGAGGTGCCTGCTACCACTCCTGGCTAATTTTTGTATTTTTAGTAGAGATGGGATTTCACCATGTTGGTCAGGCTGGTCTCGAACTCCTGACATCAGGTGATCTGCCTGCCTCGGCTTCCCAAAGTGCTGAGATTACAGGCAGGGGCCACTGTGCCTGGCCAAAAAAACCTAAGTTTTAATAAGAAAATTGAGCAAGTCCCTAGACTAGGGAATGGGAAAGGACTAAACTAAGGAGCAGCAGTAGGTAGGTGATAGACTCATGGAGAGGAGAAGCACATCTTCCTCTGAGGCAGGCTGAAGGGTGGGAGGATAAATGACTTGACATGCAAAGGCAGGAAAGGGAAAGAACTCACAGAGGATGGTCTCAACTAATTCAGAAAACAAGAGGTATGGTTATCTTTTGAGAATGACAGAGAGATTGAAATTATAGGTGAAACAAAAATGGGGAGCTTTACCATCTCTGTTCTGAGAAATATAGCTGATGGGTAAAAAGTGGTATTTAAACTGCTTTTAGAATATAAAATGTGCTTCTACATACACTGATGACATATAAATATATTGGTGTTTTCTTCTGGAATATTGCCTCCAGGACTAAATGAAGAACTACCTACTTTTCTACTGTTCTCACTAAATGCAGTTAGTAATACTTAACTTCACATGTAAGTGATTTGTGAAGCCAGAGAGGATAATGTACTTAAAAGTATTTTCAAAGCTCAAGTATAAAGTAACATTCCAGGCGAAGACTTTTGAAATTAGGATTCCTCCAGTGGGTATCAGTTCTTCTAAGTATATAATGCTTGGAAATACACAACACTAGTCATTTGAAACTCACTCCTGATTATGAGCTTTAGTGGGTCTGGCATACTGTAATTCCTGAAAGTTTACCTCGATACGCATTTAGTTCTGCAATCTGTCCAAGTTAGATAATGTCCCACTGGATAGAAAAAGTATCTTAATAGGTTCATGTTCTATGATATTTTGAAAAGTTATATTTTAGTCTCCTCTAGGACTTTAAGGGGAGGGATATATAATTTCATGGATGTACTTGTGAGATATAGCCCCTACTCCCATCCACATGTGAATGAATATGCACATATACAATACACCCAATGCTATGGGATCACTTGCACTCAAGGATCTTTTAGTATGGTAGGAAAGATAAAATATACTCAATTTAATCATGTTGCAATGCAGAATGTGATGAAAGCCATTAAAAAGTATTACAAAAAGTGACTATGAGGGTTCAGTAAAAGCAAGAAGGAAGAAAATAAAAATTAATGATTAAGTGCTCATGATATGCCAGTTATAATTCTAAATTTAATCCTCAAAACACCTTCTTTTTATCACAGATGTGTAAACTGAGACTCAGCATAGTTAGGTTATATGTCCAAACTTTTTCACCAAAGCCTTTGAGTGGCATAAGACATCTGAACAATTATCTGGCGGACTCTGAAGCTCATGTTCTTTCTACAAGGGGTAGTCAGGAAAATAATATAATTGAAGGGACAGTGAAAGACTCAAATAAAGAACTGTTCAGGGTATAAAAAAACAACGAATTTCTGAGTCATTAACAGCATTGCTAGTTATGCCAACTAAAACAACATAAAGAATTCCAAGCAAATTCTTTTTCTTTTTCTTTATTTTTTATGGAGATTATTAGACATACAAGCTTACATTCTAAAGGAATTTTACTGCCCTTAAAAGACAGTGTCTCTGAAGTTATTAAGCACTAGATTTAGGATGTTCATTACAGAAAAAAGCCAATATTAAAGATGAAAAATTTTTAATCATCTTCTGTCATACCAAATACAAAAGAATATCATCTATAAATAAGTATTAAATAATATGTATTGTTTTCTGGTGAAGTTAAAAGTAGAGTTGCCAGATAAGGTAGAGGATTTCCAGTTAAATTTGAATTTATTTCTATTTTGACTTGCTAAACCTGACAACTCTAGTTAGAAAAAGTAAGCATTTCAGAATATGTTGCCAAAGTAACAAGATTGTTTATACCAAGTTTTTCATTTAAACATAAATATACTATTTATTTCATTAGTGGAAATGTATTTTAGTCCTCATCAATAATAAAGACATCTTATCTATAGTCAACAGGTTAGCTAGAAAAGTGACTTGAGGGTTTAGGCTGCTTTACTGTGAGAAGGAATGCTCATGAGGTTATTAATGGATAGCAAAAGGATGAGGTGGACTACTCCAAACGAAGAGTGAGTGCACACAATTTTTTAAAAAAACAGTTGAAGAAAAGCAAGGAAAAGTTTTAGAGTTCACATTCTAGAATTTTCTGCAATTGGAGGCACGGATGAGAAAAAAGCAAAACTTTGGTTCTCTATTCACCTTTCTTTCAGAAATGATGAGGATCAGTAGCCAGATACCCCAAGGCAAAGATTATGACCCTGCCTGCATGGTACCAAGGGGAGGAAATGCTGCAGCAGATCTACAGGAACGAGGCTTGAAGCAGACAGCCTCTGCGTGCGCCACCTTGGCTGGATCCAGGGGAGGAAAGGAATGGGGAGGGCAAAACCACTAGAGAAGAAAAAGGCCTTGGTTAGTGCAGGTGCAGATACAGTGAGCTCAGAACCTCTAAAGAAGAGACCCTAAAGCCAAAACTAAATGTTCTTAGAAACAAAATGATGGAGTTGTCCAAGAGGCATCAGAAAATCCAAGTTCTAATCCCAGAACCATTCTGAGTTTCTGTATGATCTCATCCCTATCATTGATGATCTCTGAAAAAATTTCTTCTTCCTAAACAGTTTACAATTTACCAGTTTTACAGGGTAATGTAAATTGTGGAACACAAAACCCTTTGAAGATAAGAAATATCAGCCATAAACAACCAGTTGCTGATGAAATATTGTAATAATTTAAAAATATTAAATGAATGAAAGAAGAAATGCCTTTATATTTAGATCATATAATTTATATTTATATAAATATAAAATTGTAGAAATTTATATTTATAAGGTAAAGTATGAAGCATATATATTCCAGTGTAACATTTTCATGCTAATTCACAAAGATACATTTTACAGATCTTGGGCAAACTTACCTTAAGGAGAAATCTGTTTTCTATAACAGCTATTATCAAATTTAGGTTAGATTATCTTTAGCATATAATGTCGTAAATTAGCGTTATTAACATTATAATGTGATACGAGTGTTCTTTTCAACAAAATAAGATACAAACTAATGGTGAAAATCATTATCACCTTAATATTTTTATAACTACATCCATGTAATTTTTATGGTGTCCTTTGGGCTTCAGCCCTAAAAGTCTTGTCAAGTGTCCTCCGTTTTAAAATTTTAACTCTATCAGAGAGGTTAAAATATATTTCTGATTTTAAAATTATATCTTATACTGAATTATCTACAATATGATTTGTAGAAAATATGTATATAAATAAAAATGTACAAATATCCACTTAGGAAATGGTGCCTATTGGTAGATACCAGCATTTTAAGAACCAGTAGATAGGAAGACCCAGGAAGCCTTCCTGCTTGTAGGAAACAGCTTGCTAGGGAACTAAGTTCTTGAAGATGAATATCCTGCTGCTGTTGTTTTCACTTAGTTCCATTATCACAGCGAAACTCAGGCTGGTAGAAAAGACAAGTTTCTCCCTCATCCGTTTTTTTTAAACAAGCTTTTGTCAGTGGCCCACTTGTTGAAGTGACATAAAAAATCCAAAACCAGGAAGCAAACCTCTTCATTCTGCATTAGCACAAGAAGCATTTCTATTCAAGAACCTAACTCACCTAACCTAAGAAATCTTATTTCTTAGAAGAATACATTCAATTTCCCTTAACATGTATTACTGTAAACTTTCTAAGGGCTGGAAATGTTTCTAAATAATCTTTTATGACCCCAAGAATGCACGGCATAGTAGCTGGCACCTAGTCATTTAAAAGACATTTAATTGAAAAGTACGTTTCTTTAGATATTTTTAAACTTGTAAAATGCACGCATACTTTAGCTGGTTCCAGATATCTCAGATGCAAATTGTACACTAAGTAACAAAAGCAGCATTCCCTCTAGGAACCATTACCCTGCCTTAAACACAGTGGCTCCTTTACAGACCTTTACACTAATGACTCTTGAGGACTGACTAGAGATCTAAAATAATACTGAAATTAGCATAAGATCTCTTTTGCTTTATCAAGTTATATTAAAGTATTTTTACCCATGACTTTTCCACAATATATTCTTTATCTCTTTTGTTATTTTTAAAGATCCAAAAAATTCCTATTCATTGTCAGAAAAGTATCTCTTCCTTCAGTCAGAATACCTCAATTATTTTAGGCAGATTGTTTAAGTATAAAAAGAAATCATTCTCTAAACTGCACCCCACTGCCCCCCTCCTTTTTTTTTTTTTTTTTTTTGAGACAGTGTCTTGCTGTTTTGCCCAGGCTGAAGTATAGTGATAGAGTCATAGCTCACCGTAACCTTGAACTCCTGGGCTCACGCAAGCCTCCTGCCTTAGCTTCTTGAACAGCTAGGATCACAGGCATGCTACCACATCCAGTTTTTATTTATTTATTTATTTATTTATTTATTTATTTATTTATTTATTTTTAGAGCTGAGGTCTCATTCTCATCTACCTGCATGGTCTACGAAAAACAATCTACACATATGGATACTTTGTTATTCAGTTTAAGAATTTATTTACATAAAAATCTAAGTATTTTTCATATTTTTTCAGATTCAGTTATCCATGCAATTAGAATTCTATTAAAATCTTTTAAGTATTTACTAATATCCATGCACACCTATCTTTAGTATTTTATGTAAAATAGTTGCTTATTTAGGCAAACACCATAGAGTTATTTTGCATTAAAAATAGAAATAAATTTCAAATTCACCAAAGCACACCACTATTTCCAATTCTTAGAAAGCTCAATTTTCTTTAATATAATCCTCTTTTGATAGACTTTTCCCATTTTTGTATTTTTAAATAATATTGCAATGAACTTTATTATAATGCAGCCTTATAATTATCTCCCAAAAGTTTAATTGTTGGGTCAAATCATAGTCAGATATTAGATTTTGATACACTTATTATAATGCCTCTTCAGAATGATTACAGTCATTTGCAATCCCACCTCACTGTATGGGAATGCCCATTCCACCACACTCCATAGTATACATTATCATTCTTTTTTAGTGTTTTCTAAACTAACAGGAAAAAATATCTTATTTTACCTTGCTTTGCTTCCTTTACTAGAAATTGATATTTTAAAAATCATATCCAATATCTATCTATCTACCTACCTATGTTTGTATTCTCACTTAGAATTAGTTAATTGAATGGCCCATTGTACCAGATATTTCACTCATTCATTCAACTAATATTTATTTTCTAACTTCTTCTTTATTAAGTCTATCTAATTAATATTTTTAATGTAACGTTTTGTTAGATACTAGAGACAAAAATATAGACAAATAGGCAACGTTCCCTCCTCTCAGAGTTTGCAAACAATTACCTGATAGTGTTGATTTTAAATCTTTTTGCTGTTTCATTATGTTACACACTATATGACATAGATCACTAAACTACACTGGTCATGCCCTAACTTTAAAACTACTTATCCAAAATATGGTAGATCAAAATAGTGCGAGGAAGAACTCTTCATTAAAAAATATGAAAATCCCAAGGGAGTGGAAGGGATTCCACGTGGATAGTGATTTAAAAGGATGACTATATTTTGAAGTATGAAAATTAATGTCATTGTATTACAGAAGCAATTTTTATGTAAGGTAAGGGGCAAAACTATTTAAAATCAAATTACCCATAGGACTGATAAGGACCTACGTACCTTATCCTGTGATAAAGAGTATGCTAAAGTTTCTTCCAAAAAGTGATTTCACTTTTTTAATATATAAAGCTACTGCCCAAAGAACTATCTATTTAAGATAAATTTTTAAGTGCATTTCAGTATAATATTTCTCTTCTTTAAATTAATCATTTTGGTCTGTTATCACAAAGGAATCATGTGAAAGAATGCTTATAAAAAGTTGGATAGTTAAAACTGGAAATTATTTCTGAGAGTCACACTGGGAAAAAATACTTGATAATCTGGGGAAATCCCAAATGGCCTTTGCTTGCAATGGCCCTTTTCTCCCACTGTCTCGGAAGACATTAAACTTCTCCCATAGAAGAGAGATTTTGTTGCTTCCCTTGAAGGCTTCTTATGATTGCAGAATGACCTATTTCAGAATTGCATACTTTCTCATGGAGGACACATTTTGGCACTCTCTTGCAATTATTTTCATTTACATAACTGGCACCTAACAGACCACTCACCAGAGAGGAACAATAAGCTGTACTTACTCTGATCATCTTTATGTTGAAATTAAGCCATTACACTGAATCCTTAGACATGCTATTGTGAAGTCCCCTGGGATTTCTACTGCTATCACTTGTCTGTTGTTATAGGAGAATGCTTACTGCCAGAAACCTCTGGCAGAAACTCAATTTCTGAGTCCAATACTAATGCATTACAAAGTCTGTAACAGCTGGGACAGTAGTATACAGAAATGAGTCACTCTAAAATTTGAGGACAAATCCAAAATACACACTCAGGACCTTCCTGTGATTCCACAGCCATGGAAATAGCTTTTTTTGAAAAAGGGACCCTGTCAAAATCTCACCCTGCCAACACCAAATTAGACACTCACGGTTTGAGCTTCTATGGTATTGCTACCTCCCTACTCTTCTTTAATTAAAAATTATTTTTAAAATCTTAGCTGTGCCATGTTTAATGTGTCTTGGAAACATGAGTTAAGAAATGTATGTAAGGGATAAGATAAAGAACACCTTGAGCACATCCATCTACAGGGCAGTAACATTCTGTGAAATAAAAAGGTGTTGTGAAGATGAGTTAGATAGCAGGCACTAGAGAACAGTGGTGGAGTAGAATAGACACAGAGTACAAAGTAGGAATAATGACAGTGATGACAAACAGCAGCATGACATTTTTAATTTATTTCATTTCTATGTCTACTTACTTGAAGAATGACAGCAAATAACCAAAAAAGTGATTAACTCAAGCAAAATTTTACATTCTTAAAATTATATGGCCGGATGCAGTGGCTCATGCCTATAATCCCAGAACTTTGGGAGGCTGAGGTGGGAAGATCACTTGATTTCAGGAATTCAAGACCAGACTGGCCAATATGGTGAAATCCCTTCTCTACTAAAAATATATTTAAAAATTAGCTGAGCATGGTGGCACGTACTTGTAATCCCTGTAGCTACTCGGGAGGCTGAGGCAAGAGAATCACTTGAACCTGGGGGCTGGAGGTTGCAGTGAGTCGAGATCATGCCACCTCACTCTAGCCTGGGCAACAGAGTGAGACTCCATCTAAAAAAATTATATATATATAGAATCTTTGGGTCAAAGGACTGTTACTGTTATATGCAATTCTTAGAAAATCACCTTTATTCCACTGTGATATCTGTATAATATTTCACCATCAAGCATTGTTTCTGGTAAGTTAGTCAATCAATTTCCACTTGGGGAAAAAACATAAAAATATTTTCCTATATGAGGAAAATAAGAACACTTAAATTTCATTGAATATTATTGAAACACACTTCACTTACAAATACTGTGTGGTATTCTGATCCTTTGCTTAAATATATACTGCAAAATATATCACTTTAATTTCTTTTGTATTTTATATATACAGTGGTATACAAATGGGTGGATAAAACATGTACAGACTTACAAATATAACAGAAGTACTTTCCATGGGTTACCTGAGATGTTTGTTTAGCAAATCAATTTTAAATGATGAAATCTGTTTATAATAGCCACCAAAAATACTTAGCAATAAATATAACCAAGGAGGTGAAAGAGCTGTACACAGAAAATGATAAAACACTGATGAAAGAAATTGAAGAAGACACCAACAAATGGAAAGATATTCCATGTTCATAGATTGGAGAATTAATATTGTTAAAATGTCTATACTGCCCCAAGTGATCCATAGACTCAATACAATTGATACCAATATTCAACTGATACTTTTCACAGAAATAGAAAGGACAATCTTAAAATTTGTATGAAATCATGAAAGACCCTATATAGCGAAAACAATCTTGAGCAAAAAAAGACTAAGCTGGAGGCATCATATCTGCTTTTCAAAATCTACTGTGAAGCTAGAGCAATCAAAACAGCATGGTACTAGCATAAAAACAGACACATAGATCAGTGAAACAGAAAAGAGGGCCCAGAAATAAATCCATGCATTTACAGTCAGTTGATTTCCTACCAAGATGTTAAGAACACATACAGGGGGAAAGGTAATCTCTTCATAAATGGTACAGTGAAAACTGGATATCCAGTAGATATTTTCTGGATATGCAGAAGAATGAAATTTGACCCTCATATCACACCATAAACAATTGTAAATATAGATATAAAACTGTCCTAGAAGAAAACCCAGGGGAAAGCTCCGTGACACTGGTGAAGGCAATAATTATTTGGATATGAGCCCAAAAACATAGGCAGTAAAAGCAGAAATAGATAGATTGGACTGTATTAAACTAAAAAGCTTCTTCATAGTAAAATAAACTACCAATAGAGTCAAGTGGCAAGCTATGGAATGGGAGAATATATTCGCAAATGATGTATCTAATGAGAAATTACATATTCAGCAGATATGAGAAGCTCAAACAACTCAGTTATATATGGCATGTATATACCTATGTAACAAACCTGCATGTTCTGCACATGTACCCCAGAACTTAAAGTAGAATAATAACAACAACAAAAAAAAGAAAACAAGTAGTTTGATTAAAAAATGGGCACAGAACCTAAATAGACATTTTTCAAAAGAAGACATACACATAACCAACAGGTATATAAAAAATGCTCAACATCACCCATCATCAGACAATACAAAATAAAACGACAATGAGGTATCATCTCACATCTGTTAGAACGGCGATTACTAAGAGATAAAGGCCAGGCATGGTGGCTCATGCCTGTAATCCCAGAACTTTGGGAGGCCAAGGCAGGCAGATCATGAGGTCAAGAGATTGAGACCATCCTGGCCAACACGGTGAAACCCTGTCTCTACTAAAAATACAAAAATTAGCTGGGTGTGGTGGCATGCGCCTGTAGTCCCAGCTACTCAGGAGGCTGAGACAGGAGAATCACTTGAACCTGGGAGGTAGAGGTTACAGTGAGTCGAGATTGCGCCACTGCACTCCAGCCTGGCAACAGAGTAAAACTCTGTCTCAAAAAAAAAAAAAGAAGAAAAGAAAAAGACAAAAAATACCAAGTATTTGTGAGGATGTGAAAACTTCGTACACTCTTGGTGGGAATATAAATTAGCAAAGTTATAAAGGAAAACAATATGGCAGCTTCTCAAAAAATTAAAAATAGAGCTACCATATGACACAGGAATCCCACTACAGGGTACACATTCAAATGGAATAAAATTAGTAGGTCAAAAAAAAATCTGAACTCCTCTTGCAGCATTATTTACAATAGCTAAGATATGGAATCAAACTATTCAGCCCTAAAAAAGAAGAAAATTGTGTCATTTGTGACAACATGGATGAATCTAGAGGACATTATGTTAAGCGAAATAAACCAGGCAGAGAAAGACAAATATTCCATGACGTTACTTGTATGTGAAATCTAAAACAGTTGAACTAACAGAAATAGAGTGGCCGTGCGTGATGGTTCATGCCTATAATCCCAGCACTTTGGGAGGCCAAGGCGGGGATCACCTAGGGTTGGGAGTTCAAGACCAGCCTGGCCAACATGGTGAAACTCCATCTCTACTAAAAATACAAAAAACTTAGCCAGGTATGGTGGCAGGAACCTGTAATCCCAGCTACTGGGGAGGCTGAGGCTGAAAAATTACTTAAACCCATGAGGCAGAGGTTGAGGTGAGCTGAGATCACACTGTTGCACTCCAGCCTGGGCAACAAGAATGAATCTCCATTTCAAAAAAAGAAAAAAAGAAATAGAGTAATATGGTGGTTACCAGAGGCTAAGGGGATAAGGGACTGGGGAGATGCTGGTTAAAGGACATCAAATTTCAGTTAGATTGGAGGAATAAATTTGAGATATCTGTTGTACATCATAATGATGATAGATAATGACAAAGTACAGTGTGATAAACAAAAGCTAAGGAAGTAGATTTTTAAAATATTCTTACCATAACAAAATGATAAGTATGTGAGATAAAGTATATATTAATTCACTTAATTTAGGCATTTCACAATGCATACATATATCAAAACATCACGTATATATATATCCATTATAACTTTGTATACATACAGTATAGTATTGTATATATTTATGGTGTATATAAGACACAATGTTAGCTTATTAATATAAAATTTTAGTGATATATGTGTGTATGTGTATATATATATACACATACACACACAATATTAACTTACCAATTTAAAAATGTGATAAAATTTGTACCTGAGTACAAATCAGTGATAAAATTTGTACTCAGGTATGGCCACAATGCCATATTTTCACACATTTGAAATATATACTAGCCATTAGGACCCTATTTTGCTTTAAAATAGGCAATAGTTTGCCATTTCCTATGTACCTTTTGTTTGTGATATATAAGAAAGCATAATTTAACACTATAAAGAACATTTAAATGAGAAAAATATATTATGCAAGATTCTAAAAGTTAGGCCTCTTAGCCGAAATTTACCTTTAAGAAGAAATAATTTACTCTGCAGATTTATGTTTAAATGGGACTTCAGAAAGAATATAAAAAATACTGAAAACAAACCAATTGCTAGGGCTCTTCTATAGAAAACTTTTTATGAAAGCATCAAATTATGCTAAATTTTCATTTCAGTTCACTAAGGACATCTAATAATGTACTACTATAATGTACTACGATAATGTTTCTTTACCCAGATGGTCATCAGAATCCCACAGAAGGCTATTTTATAAAGAAAGAATCTTAGGCTCAACTCGTAGAGATTCCGATTTAATTAGGTTTGAGGTGGGGTCTAAGAATATCTATATATTGTTTTGAAAGCTCCCCAAGTGATTCTAGTTATAAGCAAAAACTGACACTACTTCTCTACTAGGTAAATTTTGATACCCTTACTAATTGTAGTCGTATTTATTACTACTGTTTTTAATCATAACGATATCCCAATACATTACATGAAGTATGGAAAGTAAAATAATGTCCCCTGACCATTTGTTGGTTCTGTTTCCACAATATTGTATTCATTACTGAAACTACAATGGCAGAATATAACATTTTACAGTTAAAAAAGCTCTCCGGAGAAGATCGCATTAAATCCCCTCACACTGTATTATGAAAGTAGTCCTAGAGAGATTAATTTACCAAGGTAATAGTTTTTAAAATAGTATTAATTTGACCCCAAGAATCCCAATATTTTCTTTCATTTTCCTCACTATACCACTAATTTTAAAAGTGCATAAATTAAAACAAAATTATGACTTAAAAAAATGAGTTTATCCTATTCTTCATTCGGTTTCCAAAAGGTGACATCCCTTCTTAAAGACAATATTCTTTATTCAGTCTATCCCCCTAGAGAACCCTGTCAGAAATCACTGAGCAAACCTCTGGCCTGCTCCTCTCATTCATGCTGTGAGAAAGTGTTCCCTGAGCTTCCATGGGAACTGTTACATGGAGCCACTTCCATCTGTTCTTGGGCTCAGAGATCTGGACTCTGAGCCCTAGAACAGAATGGGATGGATACTTTAAGTTCTGGGATACATGTGCATAATGTGCAGGTTTGTTACATACGTATACACATGCCATGGTGATTTGCTGCACCCATCAACCTGTCATCTACATTAGGTATCTCTCCTAATGCTATCCCTCCCCTAGAGCCCCATCCCCTGACAGGCTCCAGTGTGTGATGTTCCCCTCTCTGTGTCCATGTGTTCTTATTGTTCAACTCCCACTTATGAGTGAGAACATAGCGTGTTTGGTTTTCTGTTTCTGTGTTAGTTTGCTGAGAATGACGGTTTCCAGCTTCATCCATGTCCCTACAAAGGACATGAATTCATTCTTTTTTATGGTTGCATAGTATTCCATGTGCTACTTTTTTTTTTTAATCCAGTCTATCATTGATGGTCATTTAGGTTGGTTCTAAATCTTTGCTAATGTGAAGAGTGCTGCAATAAACGTATCTGTGCATGTGTCTTTATAGTAGAATGATTTATAATCTTTGGGTATATATCCAGTAATGGGATTGCTGTGTCAAGTGGTATTTCTGGTTCTAAATTCTTGAGGAATTGCCACACAGTCTTCCACAATGGATGAACTAATTTACACTCCCACCAACAGTGTAAAAGTGTTCCTATTTCTCCACATGATCTCCAGCATCTGTTGTTTCCTGACTTTTTAATGATTGCTTTTCTAACTGGCATGAGATAGTACCTCACTCAAAGTGTTTGTGGGCACCTTTTTTTCTCTTTTCTCCTTTTCTTCTCTACCTTTTTCCTCTCATCTCTTCCTTCATTCACTAGGTGTTCCTACTCAGATTCATGATCTTGAATATCATCTGTATGCTGACAACTCATAGATTTTTATCTACAGTTCCCATGTCTCCCATGAACTCCATGAATATGTCCATTTATCTTGAGCATACCATTTGTTTCTCAAATAAGATTACGAAATTTAACAATTTATCAAATGAACTGCTTATTAACAAGCTCCCCCCACCAAAGAAAACAAACCAAAACAAATAACCATCTGCTCTTTTTCAATTCACTAATTTGGACTAAGTCCCAATGTTGTAATCATCCTCGATTCCTCTTTATCATCTCCTACATATTCACATCAACCTATAAAAAATTATCAAAACCTTTGAAATGCACCCAGCATTTGTTAAACTTCATACCACTTCGACTGCATCCAGCCTAGTTCAAGCTCCTATCATTTCTTCCCTGGACTCTCATAATACCTTTCTATCTATTTCTTTTTTCCATTATCCCCTTTCCACTCCCTTCAATATATTTTGCACAGAGCAGCCAAACTAAACCTTTTAAAACTTAAACCACATCATGTTGGTTTCCTTTTCTAAGACCTCCAAGGACTTCCTGTCTTGCTTAGAGTTCCATCTGTACATAAACTGGCCAATTGCTACCCTGAAGACCCTGACTTTCACATTACTATTCCCTTTGCTCACTCTGCTCCAGACACACTGGTTTCCTTGCTAAACCCCACACAGATAAAGCACACTCTCACCTTAACGCCATTGCACATACTGTTCCCTCTATCTAGAATCCCTCAAATACAGAAACCTTGCTCCTTTACCTCTTTAAGATTGCTTTAATAATGTTCCTCATAACAGAAGTCTAAAAACTTCTAGATTTTAGACTTATCCTGGCCACCCCTCCATCCAATCCTTCCCCAAGTCTTGTCAATACTGCGTCCTTAGTATTTGTTATATTCATTACTCTATATTACTGTAACTGCTGCCTCAGACTCAGGTCTTAGTTCTTGTTGGCCTATCAGAGTAAACTACTAAGCATATACCCAATTTTAATTCTTAAAGTTTAGCCCAGATCAATCCTTTTTATTGCTGTTACTCTAACCTTATAAAATTCAAACTTGATTATATCGTTCTCTACTAAAAATCTCTTTAAAGGCTCACCTTTCTAAAACAATTAATGGGTCAAAAGTGAGGGTGGGGTCTTACAGCTCCACCCTTTAGGTTCCCTGCTTCTTTTCTCCCTAATTGGTATCCCTAAGGAGATTTCTTGGGTTCTATAGGGCTCTCCTTCTGTATAGGCATCTGGTGCCCCAGCTGGACCAAAGCACTAAGACAACATGCTTTCGTAGGACTAGACCATAAGCTCTAGAAAGGTAAAGATCATTTCAGTTTTATTCATTTATGTGTCTTCAGTTATTGGCTTGTTCTACCTCACAACTAGCTGCTAACAAATAATTGCTAAATGAATGAATGACTCTACACTTTTGGACTGGATGATGCCTCTGCCAGGGAAAGCTCTTTTCCTTCCCACTCTTCATCTCCTTTTGCATATTTCTCAAACCTACCTCATCTTTCAGGACTAAGCTTGAATTTCATTTTCACTGTAGTCTCCTGACTTTTCCAAGCAGAAAAAAGTTCTGCTTGTTATTTTGTAGCCAATCCACTATCAGTCACATTTAAAATAATACTTTATTTAATAAAATATGTTTTTAAAAAGTGTGTGTGCTTTCAGGGTGATAAATATGTCCTATTTATTCATTTTTGCATTTCTATCACCTAGGACAGTTTGTGACATATAGCAAGCACTTAATGTCTTGTTGGATGCATGCTCATGTTATCCTGTGTTCTCAGGTGAAATGAGATTATAGCCATCTCTGTGGCAGAGTCTTCTAGGGGAATACTCAACATATATTACCTCCTTCTTACTTACTAACCAACATGACTTTATTAGAAAAGATAATGTATACTGGTGAAAACTAATTTATCAATCTCCCTCAAAGTTAGGGGTATCTATGGAACATAGTTCTGATAGACGACACATCAGCAGAAGTCTACAGGTGAGTTTGCTTTCCTGATACAGGCATTATTTAGTGCTGTGACCTTCCCTTTATTTCTGCATGTATTGGGAAATAGTCCCCATTACCTTGTGACTATAGGACACAAGCCAATATTATTACCAAAATTTCAGCTGTGACATTTTTCAGCCATTGAGTCAATGCCAGCAAACAATGATTTCCAGACTTTTCAATTTTTTGTGAAAAAATTAATTTCCTAATTTGTTTATGTCTCAGTGTTTTATATCTCATTATCGTTTAGATGACAAATATATTTACAGATCCAAGATCCAGTTCAATTTCAACTTTTGGTAAAATAAAATATGTATCATCACTTGATGTACACAATGGTGAAATTGCATCCTGGAAAACACATCATCACAATTATGAATAAATAAGTAGTTGCCATTGCAACATTATTTAGAATAGCTTCACTCCTACTTGCTAAGATAGCTTTAATAAAATTAATAGAGGATTTTAGACTCCTGACAAGAAGAAATCAGGTACGATAGATAGATTTTGTTTACTTAGATACATGGCTCCTTAGTTATTGATGCAAAAGCTTGTTTTTTCTTTGGGGGTAGGGGTAAGAATATAATTCCACAAGAATGTATTACTTCCAAGAGTTCAACTGATAGTGTTGCTTTGGGTTTTAAACATCAACAGTATTTATTTTCAGATATGCGTAGTTATTAAAGATTGTTAAACACAGCATTAGAAAACATTTTATATTTTCATTAACAGCTCTTTTTACCTTTTAAAGGCCTGATATGAAAAATAATTCAATATTCTATAAAGATACATACTCCTACAACAAGCAGACGTACATTAGCCCATAATAAACATAGCTTATAGTTTATATATCTCCTCAAAGCTTCTCTTTCATTCAATGTTCCATCATCTATTGAGGAAGTCCTAGAGAGTGTCAATTATGGAGCACTTAATCAATGAAATCAGGCCAGGTCGGAAGACCTGAAAACTTTGAATTTGTACAATATTTGAAACAATATTATAAACATTTAAATTAAATTGCAATAAATGTTAAATATTTGATGTTACCTTTGATAATGACATTTAAACATTCAAGAAAATCTGACTCCATGCAATTATACAAATAAAAAATGGGAAAATATACTTTGATTATGAATATATTCCAAGGGAAAATAAATCTCAACTATTCAAAGAGGTAACATACAAATGATTAATAAAATTTGATAATCCATGATTAAATTTTCCTGTATTAATGTTTTATTAGTACTAATACATGATTTCTGTCCTATATCTTAGTTTCAATGAAGGTATACCTATATAATCGATACAAGAGTACCATGATTATGACCTCAGTTTTATGAAAAAATATGAAGTCATTCTGGAGTTGCAAGACTTATACTAACATAAAGGCAAAGTAGAAATAAGACAAACAAAAAACGCAGAAAACATAGGTCAGAATAGTGTAATCTTGTCAAAGTTCACAGAGCAATGTATAAGTAACTGATCTTAATTAGTTGGTAAAATGCTCAATGTCATTGTTGATGTCTCCTTAGTATAAATAAACAATAATTATTATTGTTTTCTTGTCAATATATTTGTTCATTCACTAAGTAACTATTTATTGAGCATCTGGCAAGTGCTACATACTTTTGTATGTACTGATCTGACTGGTGTTAGAGTTTTTGTTTTTTTAATGTGGGAATGGAAGTAGAAAAGATAGAAAGGTTGTTCATTTTTAAGGTGTTTTAAAGAGCTAAAAATGGCAAACAGTAAACATAAAGACATGTCCAAGAAACAGTATGCTACAAAAAAGTAAGTAGAATGAGCTTGCTGGAGTTTGGGACTAGCATGGAAATATACAGCATGTCTACTATTCTCCCAACTCCCCCACTTACGCATAAAACACATGACTTTTACACAATAGCATTTTTATCCATTAAAGAGAGGTGTAACTGTAGAATCCTTTTGAACATTAAAAAAAAAAAACCCTATAAATCACATAAGAGAACATCTACCTCCATCTATGATATAGTTGTAGAAATGGTAGAAATGACCCCCAAAAGAAGTTGTAACAGGTTGGTAAGGGCTTTCTAGTTTTGTTCTGAAATCAATTAGACAGCACAAAAATTTTTGTGTTGATTTCTTTTTGGAGAGTGATTATCCTAAGTTCACCTATTATTTAATCTCCAAATCTGCTAAAATAATTTATAAAACTGATAGATAAATATGCATATAAAATTAAACCTCTCTGCATTGAAATAATTAAAAGGAGTAAGTGCAAATAATCACAGAAAATAATGAAAAGCCTGACATTTTAAAGGTAATTCAGTTTCATTAATTTCAAGTACATATAGCAACTTGAACACTTAAGCTAAGTGTTGCCAAGTAGAAATCCTGCTGACCTGTCTTAATTAACAGAAAATAATTTGTAATTAACATATTATTTATATGAGAATGAGTGCTCCTACATTAGTTCAAGTGTTTGAAAACAATTTGATTCCTTAAATCCTTCCCCCTATAATCTCAATTTAATGAGTAACTTGTTTAATTAATCTGAGATTTATTATATAAATTAGTGAGGTTTTATTCCAAAAAAAGAAACAGAGACAACAAAGAAAAATGGAGAAATGAGAAGTCAGAACTATGTTTGAGGACATGCATATATGAAAATCTAAATGCATGATTTGAATTGATAAGTAACCAACTAATAGTTAAAACAAACCAGTAAGTTTTTAATTAAAAGCAGTCAAACTAATTGTGTAGTCTGGAGACTTAGTAGTTCAGGTTGTTCTAGTGAAAAACACACTAAAGTCAAGGCTGAGTGAGATCCTGAGCATTTTTTAAATCAAATACCAATGCTTTTAACTGAGTCACTTAATCTCTATGTGATAGGGAAAAGAAAGGGTCACAAAGAGGTCATGATTATGTCCACATGATTCCAAGCATCTGGATGAAACCTGAAAAATCTATCCACATATTTTATAAAGAAAACATCTGACTATTTGCATAATTTGTTTCGTTTTCATCCAGATGTATATCATGTTGACAGGACTTCTCTGTATGACTCTTTTTCTTTTTTGGGTGAATACTGATACAGTCTCTTCTCAAATATTTTAATAGGTAAACCATAAATATAAAAGATTAAATGTATTATAAACACTTTATACAACTTCAGGAAATTTTACTTAAAAATGAGTAGAATATACTGCAACTATTTATAATGTTGATATCAGCGAACATAAATAACATCAGCTAAATGTGGTACATCAGTAAAATAATGGAGTTTTACTTACTATACAAATGTTGCTGGGAGTATAATCTGCAAAAGTGTAAGTGAAAGGGCAGATATTATCATCATGGTTCAACATTCTCTTGAAATATTTAAGTGAAAGAAATGTACAAATTTTTATCAAGTAGAACAAATGGAGAGAAATAATAAAAGATTCTGAATAATCGGTTAAAATAATCAATACATCATTTAATGTAGAGTACTGATTGTGAGATTTAGACAAGTAAATTGGAAAAACATAGAAATTGAATTGATTTTATAGATTATAGTAAAAATTAACTGTTGCTTTTAAATTAACCTGTGTGAAAAATCATCAAAACATATATTTGCAAAAGCTGTGCAATTGCTTTCAAAATATTTTTCCAGTATTTTATTTTTATGCATTACCTAGCCTTCATATTTGGCATTTGAACATCTATAAGTTGTATTAAATCTACATTTTTCTTTTTGCTTGTTAGAAATAGATATTTGGTCTTCAATGAACATTAATTTATCTACAAATCAATAAAAGTAAAATTTATTTCTATTAAATTTATATTAAAATTAGGCTACTAAACAGAGAAGTAGCAATATATTATTAAGGAACAAATGGGGACAAAAAAAGAGCATAGGCTATTTATTAATAAAGTTGACCAGAAGAATAAAATTATGTGAAAGTTGATACTGAGGTCCAGATTAGGGGAAAAAGTAAACAACTTTCAACAGTGGGTCAAAGGTGGATTAATGTAGCTTATTTTAACTTAAAAGACAAAATTCCAACAAAATAAATCATATTAAAACAAGCATGAAATATATAATTAGATATAACATATCCTTGATGTTGATAGAGCATGATATCCAAAAAATAGGCTACTTTTAATATTTTTGTATCAAGATAAATTAGAGAATAGATTATGTCCATTATCCTAAAATCAGGATCATTGATCTTGGCTTTGTCATTAGTGTGGTTTAGCCATTGCCATCCTTAGATAACACTGGTCTACTCTAAATGTCTGAGTTTCCACAAATGTTCAGATGGTAATACAATAAAAAGTTTTAAAAAATCTTTATGATAAATACATGCTCCTAAGTTAACTTATTTTCAAAAATTAAATGAAGGTACTATTTTGTCATGTCAACTTTGCCGTCACTTGAACCAAAAAAAAGATTGAAAAATGTATAAAAAATAACAGACTGACTCTATATTTTGCTTGAGGAGAAAGGGATCCAATCAACTTCACAGAAAGAATAAACTAAAACAAAACAAAAAAAAGCACAATGGTTTTTCTGTGTGCTACTTTCGGCTGTGCCATGCCTGAACAGAGGAAAAGAGTTTCACTCCTGTTGTTTATTGATTTTCTAGATTAAGAATCCCAGTGAGAGAATTGTAACAGACAACCATAAAATTATTTTTGGTGTGCTTATTTGCCTTTCCCTTGCATCTATTTGGCCTGTGCCTGTAGACAATTATGCGTTCTAGCCTAGACTCAGGTGCTAATAATGAAGGACAAATAGAATCATATGTGTAAACTTCCCCTTCTGATGAAAATTTATATTAACTTTCTGCCACTGTAAACAGAACTGCATAGCTCAGCGTCCCTGATGAATTGGTGATGAATTCAGTCATTTATATCCCAGGAATCTGTGCATTTATGGGAAAAGATGAAAACCGTCTGTATTGTGTAACCTTGCACTTTTTGAGTAAGAAAAAGAAAACACCAGCCTGTTTAGTTCATCACTTAAAGTGTGTAAATTTCAACTCAAATACCAGATTTCTGCATGACTCTGTCAGTCTCCACTTTGGGGATCTGTGCCAATATAAACAAGCCAAACAGTGAAGAGTGCCATGTTATCGCTACAACTGTGAACTTATACACTTTCAGCTTTCCATAAAAATTGTTATGAATATCTTTACAATACAACAGAATCTTTGTTATATACTGAAGCTGGACAGTTTGATAGTTTGGCAGCTCTGTCAGAGAACAAAGTAATTTGGAATAGATAAGAACGTGGCTAGTGTTTTTCTGAAACTAAAAACATTCCATCCTACTTTAAAAATTATACTTCCAAAACACTGTCAGGTTTCTTTTGTAACCAAACTTAGCTAGGTTAATGAATGCTAAGATATGAAATATTAATAAAAGAACAGAATTTCCTTTTTAATATAAGGCCTAACATTAGCACAGACATGCCTTAAGTATGCTAAATGACCAAAAAATTTTACAATATTTACATGCAGAAATTTATTTGAAGTGCTTTTGGTTTTGCCTTAATATAAACATTTAGGTAAATGCAGTTTAAAACCCCACACTTCAGTGATCTACCGATGGCCTGGAAAATGAAACAAACAAACAAAAAATAAGCCTCAATTCACAGATTATTTCTAGACTCAATTAGATATGTTGGAGATTCAAGTTAAAATAAGAAAAGTCCACAAAATATTGTTTCCAATGTATTAATATTAAACATTTATCTATAAGTAGATTTCTTTCATTTCCTCAAGACTGTCATATAAATGTGTATTGTAAAATTAAGGTATTTTCTCAAAAATTTTCCATATCCTTACAAGATTTTAAGTTACTTAAAAGACAAATTTAAAAATAATTATGTATTTCACTGTTTTAATCACATAAGAAAAGCAGAGATTGTATATTACTAAAACATTGGAAAATATAGTTAAGCTAAAGTATATTTTATTTTTACTTTAACACTTAAATGTAACTGGATATATTTCCTTTCTATTTGAAAAGAAAATGCCTTTCAAGTACATGTTTCATAGCTTCAAAATTGCACACCTTTTCATGATACACTTTATCTCAAAGTTGTCTGTGGCTGTTCCTATCACTCTGTGTGCATGACCTTTTAGTAAGCTGAAGAAGATACAGTTATCTTCTTTTCTGACATGCAACATCTATCAATCAACATGTTTTCATGTAATTTATTCAAGGCAAATAGCAGCTCCTAAGGCTAGTGAACCGCAGCACTATCCCAGTGATTTTGATTAAGAAATGATGTGCACAGCTTAGGTGAGAAATGAAAACCGCACAGGAGTATTGATAAAGATGTATCAAAAACAATAAAATTGAACCAAAGTAAAAAATGAATATTTGGAAACGTATATAGGCTCGGCATAACTAACCTTAATAACCTTGCTTAAAATCTATTCTAATAAATTGGAGGATGTTTAAATTGATGAACTTCTAATGATACCAATTTAGTTTACCTTTAGTCTCTGAGGCAAGCATCTGTAGTTCTGTTGGGTTAATTCACATTTTTCTCATTGAATCAAGAATGTAAATTAAGACAAAATGATTCTTTTTCAATTTCATGCTGAAGTAGCTCAAGTTAGTGGATGTAAATTCTCCTAACAAGAAAAATTTATCACTGTACAGCTCACTCAGTCACCTCCTGTAGTGAGTTGTGATATGCATTTATAGAACAGAATGGATAAAAATATTGATAAATGTGATAAAAAAAAAACAGGCCCTCCTTCAAGAACAGATAGGCACAATTAAATTAGTTACAACAATTACTCATCTTTATTCTGGCTTACAGCATCTCTGCATTAACTGTACTATTACACATCACAATTACTTTTTATGTGAAAAAAAAATGCTTGTTTGTCTTTCTCTATGGTAGCAAAGCCTCTACTACAAGGAGTAAAGAAGCATATGTTCCAGTCCTGATTTTACCACTAAAGAGTTGTAGTACTTTGGGCAAGCAGTCTTTGAGGCCTCAATTTATTCATCTAATCCCTCAAATTTCTATATCCCTAAGGTTCTTTTAATCTGAATGCTTAATTCTGTGGATAATATTTCTTAAAAGAAAAACCTACTTTTTCTCTGTATATTTTAAAAGTAGATAATATATAAAATATAAATGAATGCATAATCTAAAAGGAATGGTTGTATATATTAACATATGTACATACAATATTTTAAAAGTAAATACACAATTTTAAATAGCAGTAAAGACTTCAAGCCCATGAAACAATGGAATAAATACTTAGATATCTAGGTTAGGTGATTTAAATTCTCACCTTGGTTCTACCATTAGCTAACCTCACTGACCACCAGAAAATCCTTGAGCCAATAGAAGCTTCAGTTTCTCATTTTGACAAGAGTATCTTTCTTGACATTACATTCTTGATTCCATTTTATTAACCAAAAACTATATAAATCCTTTTTGAATTCTATTTATTGGCAAAATATTGTATAGTTCATCATCTTCTATAGGCATATAAGTTTTAATATTATTTGTTAATTAATTTAGCAATCCTTCAACTTGTCATTAAAAAGAAACTTAAAATGGCCATTACATTGCACAAGTAAGAAAAGTTAAATGTGTTTTTATTAAAAAAAAAATGAGAGAGAAAACAGTTTTAGAATCAGGAACAGTCACATCATTAAGTATTATATATTTGCTAGAGGTTAGCTACAAATTTAATGCTAAGCTTTCTAACAACTCATATGAAGAGAAAATCATAATTAAATTTCAAGGTTCATTGTGTAAGATGAAAGGAAATAAATTGCTCACAAACAGAACTATTCCTAACAGTGAAATCTGAGTTATATTTTTACCCTAATGGGATCTTAGCTAGCAAACACTGGAAAAGATACTGAATGACATCCCTAAAACATTCTTAAATAAAGTAGCCAATTAAGTATTTTTTAAAATTATAACGTTCCTAAATTTAGGCTACTAATAGTAAGCAATTTTATATGGACCCATTATAATGGTGATATAGTTATGAGGCTATCAGCAATAACCCTGTACTTAATTAATCAAAGTTAGATTTTAGAGGATTTAATGGAGTGTGTATCCTGCATGCAATCCTCCATAATCACTCTCAGACAAGCTTCTGATAGGTATTGAGCAAAAGTGAGCTGGATCTCATGACTCCTCATAAGTTGCGGTAGTTCATTTCTTCTAGGCCAGTGGTTCTCAAACTTGAGCATGCATCAGAATTACCTGCAGGGTAATTGCTGAGCTCCAACCCCAGAGTTTCTGATTCAGTAGGTCTAGGGAGTGGCCTGAGAATGTGCATTTCTAACAAGTTCCCGGTGATGCTGTTGCTGCTGGTCCAGGACACACTTTTGAGAATCGCTCTTCTAGGTCATCAGTTAAGTACAGATCCAAAGACTTTAACAAATAACCTGGGTGTAAGAGACAACATCCTCCTGAGGAAAGAAAGATGCCCAACAAGGACAGTGAAAATGAAACAAAGCCAACCACCCAACATGAAATCATCCCCAAGAAAAGTTATTTGCAAAGTACTCATAAAATTAAATGAGATGCTGCTGAATGCCTTACAATTTCTAACCAGTTAAAAATGTGGAGTATCAACTAAAATGTTTCTTCTTTTTCTTTCTTTTTTCTTTTTTTTTTTTGAGATGAGTCTCACTCTTGTTACCCAGGCTGGAGTGCAGTGGCAAAATCTCGGCTCACTGCAGCCTCTGCCTCCCAGTTTGAAGCGATTCTCCTGCGTCAGCCTCCTGAGTAGCTGGGATTACAGGTGCCAACCACCACACCCCATTAACTTTTTGTATTTTTAGTAGAGACGGGGTTTCTCCATGTTGGTCAGGCTGGTCTGGAACTCCTGACCTCAAGTGATCTGCCCACTTTGGCCTCCCAAAGTGCTGGGATTACAGGCATGAGCTACCTCACCCGGCCTATATTTCTGTTATTAATTAGATAGTTACCTATTAAAATAACTTCTTGTTTGTGATAATATGATGTCATCCTTATATAAACAGACTTAATAGTCTACTCCCAGTTACTAAATGTTGCTCCGGTGATGTTTCTCAATCTGACCTTATGTGGCTCTTTAAAGTTAATTGTTTCCTATCTTCCAGTGTTTGGATTTCACTTAACCAGGTTGTATTGTAATTACTTTTTCCATATATATTTTGCTTAGATGATTACCTTTCTAAACAAGGACTGCATTTTCCATTGCAATTTTTTTTGTCTAGAATAGGTAGTCAATAAATATTTATTAAAATGATCTGAACAAGAGGTGCAAATGTTTGTAAGTATATTAAGTAAGTCCAAACCATTGTGGAGTTCATATAAGGATAGAAACTAAACACAGTAAATGAAATGTTTACACTTCCTGATGCTTATTTTTAAATATATAAACATAAGTTATATTTGCAGCCTTTCCTCCCATTATTAAAAACAAAGCTAAGTGAAACCAAATTTAAGAAAGAAAACTTCTATATTAACTAAGCAATAGATTCTGAGAGGTAGTAATTAAGATTTACAGTTAATCATTTTCTAAGTCAAAAACATTTCAGGATATCTTACACAGATAATGTTGGATGTTACAGAGAATAAAATACAGGATTTGGAGACAGATAAAAATTCAAGTCAATCTGTAGTCAGTTTCTGTAGGCTTTTATTGTATAGTGCTGAGCTTTTTAATCTGAATTTCATCATTTGTAAGTAGAAATTTTTTTTTATTGTTCTCATTTAAAGGATCATTCTGATGATAATGTGAAATGATGAACATAAATGTCATTTGAATACTATAGAATTGTTCTCTTACTTTTAGAAGAAGATATAATTTAAAGCCTGTGGTCTTCAATAAAATATATTAATACTTCTTGGTCACTATTTAACTATCTAAATGCAACATTTACTTATTTACTTATTGAGACAGAATCTCGCTGTTTTACCCACGTTGGAGTGCAGTGGTGCAGTCTCAGCTCACGGCAACCTCCACCTCGTGGATTCAAGTGATTCTCCTGCCTCAGCCTCCCTAATAGCTGGGATTACAGGCACACGCCACCATGCAGGCTAATTTTTTGTATTTTTAGTAGAGACGGGGTTTCACCACCCTGGTCACGTTGGTCTCAAACTCCAGACCTCAGATCTGCTCGCCTTGGCCTTCCAAAGTTTTGGGAATACAAATGTGAGCCACCATGCCTTGCCCCAATGCAACTTTTAACAGTGACCTTTACATATTTTCTTAAATATATGTATTTGACCCTAAAATTTTAAAAAGAACTTTCTCTAGTCTTAGAATTAAATGTAAACACAATAGGAAAGATGGAAGCTGTTACTGAGCACATAATTTAGCAAAATTTAAACTCTGCTACTATGCTACTAGCAGCATTATTTTACTATGAGTGTATAAGTAATCTAGATTACATCACTGTTAATAGATACGTATTTTGTACAGTTTGAAATTTATCTATCAACTTTGAACTCATATCTGAGTAAGCCATTCACTTTCTTTGATCCATCGAATTCTACTAGATTATAAGCTACCTAAAGTCGGTATGACTACCTACTATACACAACTTTACCACCTCCAATACATTTATGAACATGTGTAACTTGAGAGTAGGTAGCACAGCAAACTAACAAATATTTAATAAGTCCACTGAGCTGGACTGGATATTACTGGACAGTAAAATAATTTGAAACAGTACAAAGCCTTGAAGAAATTAATAATTTAGATTAGTACTACATATATACCTGAACAGTGAAACAGCAATTTAATATATAAATAACAGTAACAGGAGAGAAATAGTTGTAAGATTATTCAATAATATATTTCTTTTAGCTTTAGTAACTTTAGTTCTTAAAATGAAACTTCTATGCATTTCGTGAAGTTGTGGGTAGGAACCAGTTCAATGTATGATTGTATATTTACATCTTAGAACTTAATTCTATACTTCTGAATTAACTAGTAATTTATGATCATTATCTTTAGTTAATTTAAAAGTTTTTAAAACATTAACTAATTGCTCTCTCTGCCTTTTGCTACTTTTATCAGTAAATGTGTTATCTTCTGTGGATTACTAAGAAATGCCAGAGTACTCAATGAACATATAATACATTGATTGGCATATTATATTTTCTACTTTGAGTATTTCATCCTTACAAGTCTAACTTAAATAGATTTTAATTTTTTGTGTATAATATCTTAAAATTTGGAAAACATCAACTGAAGCATGTACAATTAAAATTTTTCCCTGTAGCAGAATGAAGCATAGTATTATGTTAGGGGTAGATTCTGCAACATTTATAGTTCTTTATGATGAACAGAAGTTAATGTTTATCCTTTCATAAGCATAACCATTTTTCTTTTTCAAAATATTAATAAGGGCACAGTCATACTAGGATTATTTTAGATGTTTTTCAAAAAAGTAAATCATTAAATGTATATTTTACAAAATGATTTCGCCACTTTTGGTATTCAACTCTGTTGACACATATTTTATCTAAAGGAAGTGTTCCTGCGATAGTCACACATAAGATTGATTTACAAAAGAAGAGTCTCTAAACCTGCTCTATGATGCTTAATTTGGCTAAAGAAAAAAAAGTGTTTTGGCTATTAAATTCTACTTTAACAACTAAACATTTATTATCTAATAAATATAGAATTTATCTCCACATCCCAAATAACTGAGTAGTAAGTAAAATCAATCACTATATAGAAAAAGAAATATGGTCAGGCATGGTGGCTCACGTCTGTAATGCCAGCACTTTGGGAGGCTGAGGTGGGCAGATCACCTGAGGTCAGGAGTTCAAGACTAGCCTCGCCAACATGGCAAAACCCTATCTCTACTAAAAATTTAAAAAAAAAAAAAATTAGCCAGGCATGGTGGCACATGCCTGTAATCCCAGCTACTTGGGAGGCTGAGGCAAGAGAACAGTTTAAACACAGGAGGCAGGGGTAGCAGTGAGCCAAGATCACGCCATTGCACTCCAGACTGGGTAACAAGGGCAAAACTCTGTCTCAAAAAAAAAAAGAAAGAAAGAAAGAAAAAAAGAAAACAAAGAAAATGAAACTGTATCAAAATTGCTGAAATTCTGAAAAGATTTTTGGTTGAGAAAATACATTATAACAGTTACTATAATACTTGGAATTCTATTGAAAATCTTAAATATTAGTAGAAACAAGTATTTTATTGAAAGTACTGTATTCGGTGTTTTCTGTAGAACCTTGCAATGAAGGCTATCTTGGAACAGACTGTGATTTAAGGACTGCAGGGGTTATACAACCCTGTGGACCCACATGCTGACCTGAAGACAACCAACACATTCTAGTGCACATCAAGTTTTAACTTTGATCAAGTATTCATAAAAGCTGCAGGCCTGTTAGATTTTATAGTTTGTACATGTGGTAAGGAGTAAAGTAAGAAATGAAAACTTTCATGCCCTCTCTGTAGCAGATAAAATGGGATAGCTGTGGCTGATTGTGTGTGATGCTACCTTCTCATAAAGAACTTCATGAAAATGATGAATATAATTGTGTTGACAAAAAAACCATGCCACCTGTCATTATTAGAATGAGAGAGTGAATATTTCAAAAATGTACGCAATAAAAACAAAGAAAAAACAAAACTGATAGCACCTTCGTTTAATGGCAGAATTTTAAGACAAGTTAAACATCATTCCAGGCATAATGGTTTTATAAAAATATAGCAACATGTCATCAAATTTTTACCACTAGGTTGTTTCATATAAATTTCAGTGGCATGAATCTTTGTTAACAGAAATATTAGATGAAATGGTTTCAATTTTAAAAATTATTACAGAATTTGCAATATTATGAATTTTATATAAATAACTCTGAGGAACAAATATGTCTTCCATTGTATTTTAAATGTTCTGATAGTCTATAAAATATGGATTTTTATTATCGTAATCTTTCTGGTAATTACCAGTGGTCTGAGAAAACTTGGTCCCAAGTACTTTAGTTTTCAATGTTTACTCCACAGTTTTTTTGGGTGCTGGCAAAGGATAAAAAGATAAATATTGTTTCAGTGAGTCATGGTGGCATGCACTTGTAATCCCAGTTACTCGGGAAGCCGAACTGGGAAGACTGAGCTTAGGATCTGGGAGGCCAGCCTGGACAACATAACAAGGCTCTATGTCATAAACATACAAACAGGAAACAGAAAGACATACTGATTCAACAGTATCATAGTCTGAACTTGAAGCAAAAATTGTGCTGGTACTGAACTGCAATTTAGGAGTAATTTCAAGGCAGTTTCTTTTCAAATTATGTTATGAATATTCTAAGTTATTATGGAATGCTGCTCTGTGATATATTTGGGCAATATATCACTTAAACTTTACTTTGTTACTGCAACAGCAATTTGGTAAAATATGTGTATCTACTGACATTTTAAAAATTTAATAATTAAAAAGTTACCTCTAATTCTCTACAAATAATCCTCTGGTATTTCAGAAATATGCTAATTCAAAAATCCTGATTCTGACACCAAAGAAAGAAGTACTGTTTGATATTAGAATTACAGAACACGTTTTCTGTGAATCAAAGACAAATAATAATATTTAATTCTATTAGATAATTTATTATTATGGTAACATCCTGTCAGAAAAGACAACTTTTACAATCCCCATTTCTTGACAAAAAGAAGAAAAAAAGGCTACGTTGTCCCTAAGTGTCTCCATGATGCAGAAACCATCCGCAGAGGGGCACAAATCTATTAAACTTTGTTTGCATATAATTTTCAGTTTCCATTAGTAAATCCACTTGTGTGTGAGTGTATGCGTGATAGAGAATGAGAGAGAGAGAGAGAGAGAGAGAGAGTGTGTGTGTGTGTGTGTGTGTGTGTGTGTGAGAGAGAGACAAAGTTTCTTCGGGTATTTATTTTCTCTCTGTATAAATGTACTTAGTGTTTTGTCCACAAATGACATTGATCTATATGCATTTCTAATAGACTTTGTTTTTTAGAGCAGTTTTAGAAGCACAGCACTATTGAGTGAAAGGTACAGATCTTTCATATATCCCCTGCCTTCACACATTCATAGCCTCCCCTATCATCAACATCCCCCACCAGAGTGATACATTTGTTACAAATTCTGAACCCATATTGACATATCATTCTCACCCAAGGTCCAAAGTTTATATTAGAGTTTTCTCTTGCTGTTTTACATTCTATGGGTTTGGACAAAGTATAATGACATGTGTCTACTATTAGAGTATCATAGAAAGTAGTTTTACTGCCCTAAAAGTCCTCTGTGCTCTGCCTATTCATCCCTACCTCCCTGAGCCCCTGGCAACCACTGATCTTTTAAACTCTCCATAGTTTTGCTCTTTCCAGGATGTTGTACAGCTGGAATCATATAGTATGGAGCCTTTTAAGGTAAGCTTTTTTCACCTAGTAATATGCATTTACATTTCCTCCATGTCTTTTCACAGCTTGATAGCTCATTTCATTTTAATGCTGAATAACATTCCATTGTCCATACATACCACAGTTTACCCATTCATCTATTGAAGGACATCTTAGTTGCTTCCATGTTTTGGGATTTATAATTAAAGCTACTATAAACATCCATGTGCAGGATTTTGTGTGGATATGTTTTCAATCCTAGGAATGCAAAGGAGCACAATTGCTGATCATATAGTAAGAATGTGTTTAGTTTTGTAAGAAACTGCAAAACTGACATCGGAAGTTGCTGTACCATTTTGCATTTCACCAAAAATAAACAAAAGTCCCTATTGTTCCACATCCTTGCCAGCATTTGTTGCCAGTGTTCTGGATTTGGGCCATTCTGATAGTAGATACATAGCAATATCTCATTGTTATTTTAATTTGCATTTCATTAATAACATACGATGTGGAGCATCTTTTCATATACTTATTTGCCACCCACATATTTTATTTGGCAAAGTGTCTGTTGAGGTCTTTGGTCCATTTTTTAATCAGATAGTAAATACACTTTTCATCTTTAACCTCCACCTGGTGAACTTCACAGTTGGAAATGAAGATCTATTGTCTGTATTCTTCTGGGCTCGTTGTAGGTGAAACGAGCAACAAGATATGTGTAGCTTTCTCCTTTCCACTACTCTCACTCCTGATACAACCTAGTGGCTTCAGCTATAAGAAAGGAGAAAGATTAATAATTCATGCAAGCAAAAGAGTGGGAAATACTGGAAAGGAGGAAAAAAGGAAAGGAGTAGAGACCACCTATGTACTTAAAGGGTCAAATAACAAATAAATAGAACCAATTTCAGACTACCTCTGGCTAACTCAAACACTCGTGTAGTTAGACGAATAGACTATGAACTCATGTTGTATCCAAGCTGTAAGGAAACCTTATTGTTTTATTTCCAGTAGATTTAAAACAAATATCCAAGTTAGAGTCTAGTTTCAAAAAAACCAACTTATATAAAATAGTGAATGTTATCATCCCTTACTTTTTAAAAATATTAAAATAAAAATGAAACTGATATTTTCAATGAATAATTAATCTTAGTTACAAAAAGATATTTGCTTTAAAAATGTGTTATCATAGCTGTGTATAGCAGAGAGATCTTTAAATCTTGAAAAGTTTTTAACTCCTAAAATCAAGATTGATTATCATTTAGAAAGTGCCTAAAATATCACTGACAAAATGATCTGAAATAGATATAACATCTGTTTTTGCAGGTGGGGTAACCTAATAAAATCTTAGAGCACACAGTGGCTTTTATTCTTTATTTTCTCCTATCAATCCTTCAAAAGTGTTCATATTTCACAGTATTATTTTCTTAAGCCTCCAGGTTTGTGAGCTCATTAACAGGAAACACGTTTAACCTCCTAGAAGTTATTTGGTAATACAATTTCAGAAGTTATACGGGGGTTATTATAAAGGTTCAATGAACACACAGCATTTAAATGCTAGATAATTTAAGGAATCCTTGGATTTTTCAATGTGTCCTCCTAAATTTCATTAGTTAGGCCACAGGTAGAGCTTAAACCTCAGACTCCAAATTTATCATTTAAATTGATAGGTTGGAATAAAGTTTTTTTTTCATTTTTAACTTTTAATATAACTATGACCATCTTTTCACTGACATATGAGTTGTAAAAACAGCAAAACTTGAGCCTGAAGATGAAAGTTGAAAGTTAAAATCTGTATGAGTTATATATCTAGTTATAATCTTGTGGTCTCTATGGATCACATCATCTCCAAAAACCTGAGTTTTAAAGAGGTAAATTTTTACACTTGAAAAATTATTACATTTTCTAAGTATTATTTTTCACCAGTCATAGTGGACCACCAAAAAGTGTAAGAAGCCAGTCTTTGTAAGTGTTAACCTCTTCAAATGACACTGATGTGGTCTGGCTGTGTCTCCACCCAAATCTCTTCTTGAATTGTAGCTCCCATAAACCCTGTGTGTCTTGCAAGAAACCTAATGGGAGGTAACTGAATAATAGGGGTGGGTTTTTCCTGTGCTGCCTTATAATAGGGAATAAGTTTCACGAGATCTGACAATTTCATAATAGGGAGTTCCTCTGCACATATGCTCTTACCTGCCACCATGTAAGACATGTCTTGCCTCCCCTTTGCCTTCCACTGCAATTGTGAGGCCTGTTCAGCCATGTGGAAATATGAGTCTATTAAACCTCTTTTTCTTTATAAATTACCCAGTGTCAAGTATGTCTTGGGAACTGACTAATACAGCAAATTAGTACCATGAGTGGGGTGCTGTTGTAAAGACACCTGAAAATGTGGAAGCGCCTTTGGAACTTGGTAATAGGCAGGGGTTGTAACAGTCTAGAGGGCTCAGAAGACAGGAAAATGTGGGAAAGTTTGGAACTTTCTGGAGACTTGTTGAATGGTTTGACCAAAATGCTGATAGTGATATAAACAGTAAAGAACAGGCTAATGTGGTCTCAGATGGAGATGAGGAATTTGTTGGGAAATGAAGCAAAGGTGACTCTGCTCTGCTTTAGCAAAGAAACTAGTGGCTTTTTTCCCATGCCCTAGCAACATGTGAAACTTCGAACTTGAGAAATGATTTGGAATATCTGGTGGAAGAATTTTCTAAGCAGCAAAGCATTCAAGAGGAAGCACAGCATACAAGTTCAGAAAATTTGCAGACTGATGATGTGATAAAAAAGAAAAACTCATTTTCTGGGGAGAAATTCAAGCTGGCAGCAGAAATTTGCATAAGTAATAAAGAGCCCAATGTTAATCACCAAGACAATGGGGAAAATTTCTCCAGTGCACGTTGAAGACCTTCACAGCAGCCCCTCCATCACAGGCTCAGAGGCCTAGGAGGAAAAAATGAGTTAGGTCCAGGCCCTCTCCTGCTGTGTGCAGCCTAAGGACTTGGTGCCCTGCATTCCAGCTGCTTCAGTCATGGCTTAAAAGGGGCCAAGGTACAGTTCATGCTGTGGCTTCAAAGGGTCCAAGCCCTAAGTCTTGGCAGCTGCTACATGATGTTGAGCCTGTGGGTGCACAGAAGTCAAGAATTGAGATTTGGGAACCTCTGCACAGATTTCAGAGGATGTATGCAAGTGTCTGGATATCCAGGCAGAAGTTTGCTGTGGGTTGAGGCCCTCGTGGATAATCTCTGCTAGGACAGTGCAAAAGTGAAAGATGGGGTGGGAGCTCCCAAACAGTCCCCACTGGGACACTGCCTAGTGGAGCTGTGAGATGAGGGCCACCATCCTTCAGACTCCAGAATGGTAGATCCACTGACAGCTTGCACCGTGGACCTAGAAAAGCTGCACACTAAGTGCCAGCCTGTGAAAGCAGCCAGGATGGGGGCTGTTTCCTGCAAAGCCACAGGGGTGGAGCTGCACAAGGCCATGGGAACCCAACTCTTACATGAATGTGACCTAGATGGGAGACATGGAGTCAAAGGAGATCATTTAAGAGCTTTACAATTTAACCACTCTGCTGGATTTTAGACTTGCATGGAACCTGTAGCCCTTTTATTCTGACCAATTTCTACCATTTGGAATGAGTGTATTTACTCAATTCCTGTATCCTCATTGCATTAAGGAAGTCACTAACTTGCTTTTGATGTTATGGGCTCATAAGTGGAAGGGACTTGCCTTGTCTCAGTTGAGGCTTTGGACTGTGGATGTTTAAGTTAATGCTGAAATGAGTTAAGACTTTGGGGGACTCCTGGGAAGGCATGATTGGTTTTGAAATGTGAAGACATGAGATTTGGAAGGGAACAGGGGAGGAATGATATGGTTTGGCTGTTTCCCCACCGAAATTATAGCTCCCATAATCCTCAAGTGTTGTGGTACAAATTGGGGTGTAATTGGATCATGGGGCTGGAGTTTTCCCATGATCTTCTTGTAACAGTGAAAAAGTCTCATGAGATTTGATGGTCTTATACAGGGGAGTTCCCCTGTACATGTGCTTTTGCCTGCCACCATGTAAGATGTGTCTTGCTTTCCCTTTGCCTTCTACCATGATTGTTAGACCTCTCCAGCCATGTGGAACTGTGAGTCCCTTAAACCTCTTTTTCTTTATAGATTACCCAGTCTCAGGTATGTCTTTATTAGCATTGTGAGAACTGACTAATACAGACACTTTTGATAAAGAGTCAGTTTACCTTTATATGGTTCAAAATCTGTTTTATTATTGACTCTGCATTGCAAGCTCATGAAAAGTAGTAGCAGGAGTTGTTGGCAGAAATTGTTATCATAGTAGTATTGACTCCATTTTGCAAATGAGGAAACAATATCTTTAGGACTTCTGTGTAATGGGTTAGATTAGGGCTCTCAAGTTACACCATACAGATTTGTATTGTACAGCTCCACCACTTATTAGCTTTCTGACCTTGGACAATTTATTTATCAATTCTACACATCATTACTTATTTCCATCTTTATAGATCATTACCTATTTCCGTAAATTTTGTAAGTGAACAGTATTCATCTCAAAGGGTTATTGATTACATAAGCGAATACATGTAAAATACTCATAATAGTTCCAAGAATGTAGAAAGTGTTCAATACACGTTAGATATTATCCTCCTCCTTATTCTTCTTGTTATTAGCATGATCTTATTGTTATTTTCATTCATCAATATTACACAGTGAGTATAATATTGTCCAGGATTTCAAGTTAATTCTCAAGAATACCTAAATGTACAGATTTAAACATTTACCTTGAAATACCTCACCTAAATATTCAGATTGTATGTTTGCTTAAAAGTTCAGAAATAAGTATCTGTTGATACCTATCAACTTTTATAAACTATTTTAAAGAAATTTAAAATCTCTAAAACAATAAAACATAATTTTAATATTTCTAAAACTATGCTGAATGTTGTTAGTATTTCAAATTCTACCATTGAAGTTCTAAGAAAATATAGCAATAATAAGTTTTATGCTTGCAATTATTCAGGTTGAGAGTTAGATTGATATGGGTTACTTTAAATCATATGTAGGTGGGATTTTTAATAAAAAAGTTTTCTAAAACATTATTTTTAGAAAAATCTCAGATTAATTCAGACTGAATTGTAAAGTATTTTTAGAAAAAGCAATGCTTTCTCTTCAAAATTTATAAATTCAGTGTTTGGAGCAAAGCATATATATTTCATAATATTAACAAAATCTAGTACTAATGATATTTATTATTACAGGATTCTCAACTATGCATAAATTCATACATTTCAAATGATTTTTCAAGTAAAAATTACCAATTTCTCTTCATAAAATCTAGCTATTTATTTAAATCTAGAGTACATAGTACCTTAATATTGATAATGTTCCAACCAATGCCAATTAAAAAGCAACAGGAAAATTCTGTACAATTAAAAAATAAACCAAAAAGCTATTCCTTATGGCTAACTTCCTTCTGATGTAGAATATACAATGGTTTTCATTGCATTTCCCTATTAATGCAACCTGTGACATCTAAAAGGTACATTCTAAAGACATAAAATATTCTTATCTATGATGGCTGCTGGTTTAAGGACAGTACTAAGGTTAGTCAGGTGCAATTTGAGATATGATTTCTTAAGCAAAAATTAACAATAACTGAAAAAGACCTTCTATATCAATTTTAGAATAAATGACCATTTTATTTCCAGAAATATGAGCAATCAATGTCATTATTATTACTACTCTGAAAGAAATGTTTAAAAGTCATTTTATCCTCACACATCTTTTAGTACACTACAGTTTACGGATAGCAAGAAGATTTTTATTTGTTCTTGGCAAATACTGTTAGTGAGCCCCTTGTGTACAGGATATATTGGTCATTTGACCACTGGACTGTATACCAAAATAATAACATTAGTATTATTAATGCATTAAAAGGTTAAAATAACTCTGTTTTAGCTTCCAGTTTTATAGCAGAAGCTGAGTTTGAAAGATATATTAAAAAATTCCAGAAGTCAAAATACACATATACAAATACAGAAATTCTCTTACTTTTTGATATCAACAGAGAACAATTAGATAAGCACAGAGAATTCTAATCTACACTTAAAATATGTCAGTGTAACTAAAAAGATACAAATCAGCACCTTTGGTAAGTTTTATCAAAATTACTTTAAAAGGTCATTTTGAAAATGGGGGTGTTTCTTCCTGCAAGAGAAATTGTTACCCAAGATTTATATTATAGGGAACTCAGACTTCATATAACATTAAGAAGGATAGTTATTTTATTCCAATGTGATTTATATCTGTAAATTGTAAAGTACATTTAAAGCTTAATTGAGTACGAATTTAAAATGCTCTCATGTCTTAGATATAGCACTAGAAGAAGTAGACCAGTAAATTCAAATTTAATTATAATGAGAGGATGTTCCAGGACTACTTTATTATTCTTTAAAATGCACATCTAATTTAATTACACTAAAATGTCCCATTTATTATAATCATAATTGTTCACTGTCCATTCATTTAAAAAGTATTTATTGAACAACTACTATGTGTCCAGCACATGTTAAGCACCCTTTGGACATAGACTTTGATGTCAAAGGTTTTGTAGAGTTTTTTAAGAAGGCAAGATATATAAATAGTAACCTTTTTAAAAAAGACAGTATCATTAAATCCCAAACAAACGATAGCAACATCAAATACCAGAGAAACTTGAGAAGGGAAAGATGTCATCCAGTTGAAAGAATCAGGATTCACAGTAATTATGAATCTTGAGTTGGTATATATGAATGAAGAGGGTGAATATCTGACATTGGGTACTAGCATATTCAAATTTCCTGAGGCAAATTTTATTTCAGAGATACCAGGTAGAACTGAACACAATATTTAGAAGTTTAAAATCTTGAGACTGGTTCTGAGATTTTTGAGCAAGGAATTTAATGTTATGAAAGTCGTAGTATAAGATGATACAGGAGGATATGCAAGATTGAATAGTAGAAAGAAAAAATCCTGGAAGCATGGAGACCAGTCATACAATAATCCAGATTTAAGGGAATAAAGGGTTTGGCAGTGAAAATGAAATGAAAAGGTGAAAGTAGATATTCTGACAGAAATTTTAGCCTGGTTATGTTTCTGCAATGAGGAGGAGTAAGTGAGAAAGAAATGCAGCATGATTTCATCCAAACCTGAATGACTGGAAAAAAAAATGAAGAGAGACAAGAATAAATGAAAACTAACTTGTGGAAGGAGATATACTATTTACATAGCTTCCATCTACTCCATGAAGTGCAATTTCTATCCTGAAGAATTCTGTGGCTTCAGAAGCCTATCATCTAAATCTTGTATAACACAGTATGTTTTACAAAATCATGGGGTGGAAGGCAAAGTTAGGAGAAATATTTAATGAGTAATTTCAGTCTAGGAATTTTAGGATTCTCTTCTATCATAAAGTTTATGAATATTAAATATGAGTGGCAACATTAAAACCACGTCTCCATTGTTTTGCCTATTAGTGCATACTGATTAGCCAACACTCACGTTAATTCAATTATATTTTACCTTTCTTTTTTAACTCTTATTTCATTTATTGATATTTAAGCTTGTGTTCCAAATTGAATATGTGTGCTGGTGCAGTGTAAACACATAAAAATGTTTATATCTACATGTGTTCGTTGCATAGACCAAGGTAAGAGGAGGCGTGATGGAGAACCAGAAAAAGCAGCAAAATTTTCCAAAGGATGGAAATGAGAGGGAAAGACAAACTACTGAAAATGTTGGTTTATTCTTTTAGTTCTTTGTGATCAAGACATACTTTGTTCTCATTCTTACATTATACAAAACATATAAAATAACATCCAGTTTTAGTACCAAGGCAGGAAGGGTCAAATTTATTTTAAAAATCTTAAATTATCTTCAATTGAGAATCCAATTTGGCACAATTGAGCAAACTGCTAACTTTAAATTTAAAAAGAAAACAAAGAATATACCATTTAATTATGAAAAATAAATCCTAAAATCGATCTTTACAAGCCTCCGTAACACTGAGAGGATTCCAAATGTTAATATTGTTCAAAGCATTGAGTAGGTCTTCTGGGCCAACTGCCAATTCCTATCAGAACTATTTTCTCCTCAATCACTAGTTCAAGCATGCATGATATCGCAATGCATAAATAGGAGCACAACAAGTAGGAAATACCAGACAATCCCTCTCTCTTGATCCTCCTGTTATACTGAGTACTAACAGGATTTAATTTCTAGAGTACTGCATGTAGTTTTGGGACCCTGCCAACTAGGAGGAATAGTAACTAAGAAAGAAGAGTAATCAATGGTAATTAAGTTAAAATCAGAACCCAAGCCATAGTGACCCCTCTTTTAAAGGAGGTCTGGAACATTTTCATGATTACACATCAATGTCAACAGAAAATGTCTCAGATAAGGGGGCTGTTAATACTATAAATCAGGCCTTTCTATGTAAGGGGTTACAACTTCTAAACATATATATAGTTTCCATATGAGATCATCTGCAAAGAACAGTACTTGTATACATTTACTTGAGCCAGGGAATTAAGTACTCTGGGGAAATTTCCTAGAGATGGCTTGATCCTACCTTTAATAAAGGTAGAAAGGCAGGACTCTAAGTACAGAGAGGCAGTAGAGAACCGTGATTAAGTCCACATTAATGTAAACTCAAAAGTTGATTCTCGGGACTGGTTAGGTTATAAGTATAGATTTAAATGTTCTTTGAGCTTTTTTAAAAAAAAAACATTAAAATATAACTAAATTACTTCTCTATATAATTATTTATAAAATAACTTCTAAAAATGTATATAGATAATTTAAAATATGTATATGAGGGGGCAAGAGGGCAGGTAAGAAGCTTATCTATAAAACTCCAAAATGAAATGTGATGATTGTAATTTTATATCAACATAATGACTTAAGTTAGTGTACTACCTCAAACTTGCTATTGAATTAAAATAATCTATATCAATATATCCTCAGAGTTGGAAAGAAAATTAGATTTGACATAAAAGGTTGTTTCTGACAACACATAAGAGATTTATCCACAAGTCATGAAATACTTTAGAGGGTTTTAGTTTTTGTTATCAGATTTGGTTAAATTAATTTTAAACCACATTCATTATCCAGAGCTAGAGAATACTGGGAGTTAAGTGTTTCATCAGCATTTTACTATTTATTTAGAGACTGACTAATGTCTACAATGATTCTATAATGATTACTGTCAACTCTTTAGAACAATTTCCCATGGTTGGGTCTATGATCCCTGACATCATAAGGGAATATATCTCTGTGTGTGTGTCTGTGTGTGTGTGTGTGTGTGTGTGTGTGTATGGATATATACACGTATATATATACATCTACATACATACATATATATATATACATCCCTATTCTGCTGTTTTCTGTGTTATGGTAACCAATTTAAAATGTATCATAAGTAATAAGGCATCATTTTTTTCTGCATAAAACAGACTAGGAAAGTGGTCACCAACTAAAAAATTTGCTTTTGTGAATACAGACTTGTTCCTTTTCTAGACAACTTTCCAGTAGTGATTTTGTTTTGGTTTTTTAAATGGTAGACTTTATCTCTTTAAAATGTAATTGGATTATAGGCTTCCAGTTACAATGGAGGAGGAGGAGGGGGCAGGAGAAAGAAGACAAATTAATTACCCTTGGCAAATGTCTAAGTGGCCCTTTATTACTTTTAGGCAGGCAATGATAAAAATTTCAATAAAAAAATCTTCTTTTGGCTACCAATCTTCCCTAGCTCTCTTGAATTCACATATAACAAAGATGCACGGCCAGGTGGTAAGTGACCAAGTGTCTTTCAAATGTGTCTCTATTAGTCATTGCCCTCTAAAGTCCAAAGTCGAAGAGCAAGAATTTACTCCTTTGGCAAATATCATAGAAAGAAGCAGACGGTTGGTTCCAATCTGAATATAAAGATTACTAGGAGTAAATAAGATAATTTAGCAATAGTCAGAATGATCAGGATGTCATGGCTGAAAAATAAGCACTAAGTCTAGTGTGAACAACTAACAAGCTTTTGTGCAACTCATTAGTTAACAATTATAACTGCTTGATAACCTATATTAAGACAGTCATGTTAAGTTTTATTTCTGACATTCCAAGAATAATTCTCTATATATTTGTTTCTGAAAAAACAAGAATGATAACATGTTTACAGATTAGTGTTTAAATGTATACTTACAAAAATTTCAATTCACAAATTAAATTTAGTTTTTAAAACATACGTGCTTAGAAAAAGTTTCTGTTTAGAATGATACCTAAAAATAATAACAGTCAATCTCTTTCTTATTTACAAAATACTCCTGGCTCCAGAGCTAAGTTTTTTCCTCAAATATCTGTTCTAAAATTATCAACACCTTCTCATTTAGTTCTTCATTTGTTCAACTTTGTGCCTTGAACATATGGCAGCTTCAGAATAGACTGTAGTTGCCAGGTGAATGCCATGTTAAAAGTAACTGATCCAAAGTAACTTGCCCAAGGGTAACACATAGTATTTCTAATCAAATAAGCAAACTAGTAATAAACTAGATTTCCTTTATCATATTTCAAGAAATAATATGTTACCACGTTGTGTGTGTGATGCTCAGGACTCTTAGAACTTTACAAATAATCTACTTTTACAAAAAGCCTGCAATCCAATTACATTTTTAAAGAGTTAAAGTCTACCATTTAAAAAACAAAAACAAAACCGCTACCGGAAAGTTGTCTAGACAAGGAACAAGTCAATAGCCACAAAAGAAAAATTTCAAGTTGGTGTCTATTTTCCTGGTCTGTTTTATGCCGAAAAAATAATAATGCCTTATTACTCATGATACATTTTAAATTGGTTACCATAACACAGAAAATATCATATGCTTAAAAAAGGATTTTAAGGCCTTTACTTCCTTGTTTCTAAAAAGAGAAAAACTTTCCCTATAACATAAATTTGAAATAGTGATTAAGTATCTAGATGTAACAAGCCTTTACCATATGATATGCTACCGAGGCACCAATTTCACAAAATACAACTTAACTGACTAAACGGAGAGAAGGGAAAAGTTTAACCTAGTCACCAACAGATCATGCTAAACACAGATATGTGTTGGTTCATTTACAAGGAAAGGGAATTTAGGGAGATCAATTTAAAAGCACACAGACCAAGATGTATCCAGAGTCGTCACTGCTCTTCTTCGTATTTTACTCCATTTGGCTATATTAAGCAGAACTCTCTACTGCATCAAGTCTGAATACAAGTGGTAATGCTCTAGAAATAACTAGGAGGATGGAGCTCATGAATCAGGATGATGCCAACTTAAAACCACAAACGTGGTATAGACTACTGATCTATCAGTAACCAGAGTTTCAGTCTCATCTTTCTCAGGAAAAGTATAAGAAAAGAAGACAAGCCAGGCCAAGTCCTTTGGTTCTCAGTCAACTGTTTTTGTGTAACCATAATAAATACTCATTCCTCACTCGTAAATTTGTTTAAATTCCTTTTAAACCTATTTATAAGTTATGCCATAATCCTGAATAAGTTTCAAATTGTATTATGTGAAAACAAGTAATATATACTTTGATTTGTCTTGGCCCTAAAAGAGATCCAAGAGGCCTCAAACATTGCTATTGTAGAGTTTGGTGAAATTCCCATTCAATATATTCATAAGGTTCATTATGATGGACTATTTTGACATATATTTACTTAGTCTCTTTTATTATAAAAATCTCTCCAATTTCTTAATAACTTTAACTATTTTTCCTTAGATGCTCCTGTTTTTAAAACTGCTCTACTATATTTTCTTCCTGAGGTCTGCCAACGATAATACCTCATAATGTCTAGCTATAAATATCCTGTGGTTTTAGAAGTCAGGATACTTGATTCCATCTAGAACCCTTCCTGAGGAGGCCCAGAAGTTTTTGCAGAACTTTGGGGGCAGTGTCTTTAAGAAAATAACTGGTAGACTGTTATCTTCTCTTAACTAAGTTAAATATATATAGCATCAATTCTTCCTTCCTACATGGCCATTCCTATTTAAGCATATTCATAATTTTTATCTCATAAACATGTATCTGAAATTATCTTTGTATGATTCAATTTCCCCCAAATCCTGTGACAAATCTAGTTATGAGCTATAATCTATTACCAAGCTCCTAAGAATTTGTGTGATACATTTTTTTTCATATATATACCTATATATACACATATATATTAGTTTCAATGTTTACATTAGATACAGGGGATACATGTGGAAGGTTTGCTATGTGGGAATAATACATGATATTGAGGTTTGGGGAATGGATCCTACCACCCAAGTAGTGAGCACAGTAACCCACACTCTCGTCCTTCCCTTCTTGCTGTAGTAGTCTCCAGTGTCTGTATGTCCACGTGTGCTCAATGTTTAGCTCCTACTTATAGGTGAGAACCTGTGGGATTTAGTTTTCTGTTCCTGTGCTAATTTGCTTAGGACTGTGGCCTCCAACTGCAACCATGTTGCAAAAGACGTGATTTCATTCATTTTTATGACTGTGTAGTATTTCGAGGTGTATATGGTACTACATTTTCTTTGTCCAATTTACCACTCATGGGCATCTGGGTTAATTTCATGTCTTTGCTACTGTGAACAGCATAACAATGAACATACAAGAGCTTGTTTTTTTCTTTGATGAGTGATTTATTTTACTTTGGGTATATATCCAGTAATTAATTGAATTGCTGGGGTGAATGGTAGCTCTGTTTTAAGAGTTTTGAGAAGTCTCCAGGCTTATTTCCACAGTGGCTGGACTAATTTACATTCCCACCAACAATATATAAGCATTCTTTTTCTCCACAACCTTGCCAGCATCTGTTGTTGTTTTGACTTTTTGATAATTGCCATTCTGTTTGAAGTAAGATGGCATCTCACTGTGGTTTTGATTTTCATTTATTTGATGATTCGTGATGCTGAGCATTTTTTCATATGCTCCGTAGCCACAAAGAAAATGAAACACCTAGGAATACGGGAGGTGAAAGATTTGTACAAGGAGAACTATAAAACATTGCTGAAAGAAATCAGAGATGACACAAACAAACGGGAAGACATTCCGTGCTCACAGATTGGGAGAACTGATATCCTAAAAATGGCCAAATTCCCCAAAGCAATTATAGATTCAACACTATTCCTATCAAATTACCAATATCATTCTTGACAGAATTAGAAAAAAATATTCTAAAGTTCATATGGAACCAAAATGAGCCTGAATAGTCAAAGCAATCCTAAGCAAAATGAAAAAAGCTAGAGGCATCACACTATCCAACTTCAAACAACCAAATTATATTATATTACCAGGCTAAAATAACCAAAACAGCACGGTACTGATACAAAAACAGACACATAGACCAATGAAACACAATAGAAAACTCAGAAATAATGCTGCATGCCCACAACCATATGATCTTCAAGAAAGTCAACAAAATAAGCATGGGAAAAGGAGTCCCTATTCAATAAATAGTGCTGGGATAACTGGCTAGCCATATTCAGAAGAATGAAACTGGACACTTATCTTTGACCATTTACAAAAATTAACTCAAAATCCATCAACAATTTTAAATGTAACACCTCAAACTATAAAAATCTTATAAGACAACATAGAAAACACTCTTCTCAATATCGGTTTTGGCAAAGAATTTTTGGGTAAGTCCCCAAAAGCAACTGCAACAAAAATAAAAATAAACAAGTGGAACCTAATTAAACTAAAGAGCTTCTGCAGAGAAAAAACAAAACAAAACAGAAACTGAACTATCCACAAAGTGAACAGACACCTATAAAATGAGAGATGATATTTGCAAATTATGCATCCAACAAAGGCCTAATGTCCAGAATCTGTAGGAAGTTTAAATAAATCAACAAGCAAAAACCAAATAACCCTATTAAAGACGGGCAAAGGATATAAAGACACTTTTTTTCATATAGTTAATCACAATGAAGATATATGTTTTAGCCAAGTGTTTAAAATTCTCCATGCCTCAGTTTTCTCATTTAAAAATTAAGGGACTTTAACTAGAAATCCTTAAATCCCTCTAGAATATACGCTTCTAATCTGATTTTAATAGAAATGTAACACTTCTTTTTTCCCATAAATTTCTCTAAGAATTTGTGTGATATACTTTTTTCATCTATATCAATATCAATAGATATATAGATATTAGTTTCAATGCTTACATTAGATATGGAGGTCCATGTGCATGTTTGTTGCATCGTTGTGTGATGCTGAAAATTCTTCAAAATCATAAGAGATATTTTTGATTATTAATTAAGGAAAGTATGCTTACTATTTGACATAGTCACATTTTTCTCTAAATGACTTTTAAGTATTTATAAAACATTTTATTTTTAAGGCACCAAGGACACCTTTCTTCAAATTTCCCGGAGTAATTCAAAAGGACTGCTACTTCATTTAATTTCTCCTATGGTCATGTTCAGAGGGTCTCTATCATAAAATCCACTGTGCTTATCTGCTAACTTTCACGGAACCATGTAAAGGGGTCACATCTAACATATATGCACAGAATTTCTACTCTCTTACTTTTATGCAGCCTTGACTGTTTTCAAATGAACACTGACTTAAAATCTGATTTACAAATGTGGAATTTTGATAAGTCAAAAATTATTCAAATAAATAATATGAAGGACTTCATTAATATTCAAGGATTGAATAATGTAAAATTTTTGTTTTACATTATTCAATGTAATACATTATTCTCTGAACTGCAAGATTTATATAGAGAGACAACAGACTCACATTCGCACAAATGAAAATATTCTTAAAAATTTGAGAGTGAAATTATGGGTCATCTTAAAATGTATTTTAACTATAAATCAATTTCATTGTTTAAAAAATAAATGTCATATAACATATCTAACTTAAATATTGATTTCTAGTACTCTATAAGTATTTGAAAAATTGATAAGCGAATGGATAGTTGGATGCATGCTTTATCATGGCCGTATGAGCTTTCAGACTCATTTTGTTGGGCTAGTACCAACCAGGGCTCATTTACTACATTCTCTTACTTTCAAGCTTATCATCACTCTCTTGAATAAGAACTCAAGTCACCTAACCAATGACTTATCTTGATGCCCATAAAACAATTCAAAAACAGTAGTGTAGGAACAGAGAACTGGAACAAGTTAAGAGATGCCAGTTTGAAAAAAAATATGAATATGTGAGACTGACAGACACAAACTCAAGCAATGACATGTGGAAAATGTAGATATAAATTGCAGGGTGAATGCTGGTATTGAATTACTGCATGGATTGGAAAACGACCTGAAAATTTAATTGTAAAGGTTTGTCAGCAATCAGGTCTATAATGGCTTATAGCAAGTCCTTTGGTAAAACTTCTCTAACCAATCACCACTAAATCTTATATACTGTTACTGATTATCTGCTATTTTCTAGGATTTTCAGTTGGGTTAAAAGTGTAAGCTTTAGTTTATTTAAAATCAATAAAAATAAATCAGAGCCTGAGTTTAGCTATAACTGGTTTACAATGAGAAGAATAGCTCTATGAGAGTCAGGATGTTTGTTATGCTACACATATAAAGAATTTATATGGGTCTAATATTAAGCCATAGAAACATTTTCTTTTTTCTGATTCATTTTGTTGATGTGTGTAGCCTTTCAGCGAACATTTGTATTAGTTATATATGCCAATGTGATTAGCTGAAGTAAGACAGTAGGCACAAATAGTACAGATTTGAGGATTTCATAAGTAATGCTAAAAGCTCCTGTTACAGTCTTTAGATTTCACTTTAATTTATTTAATAATGAAGACATTGGATTTTGCTGTTCTATTGTTCTGATATCATGGAATTAATCACACACACTGTATGCACTGAGCAGTGCTACTATTACATGTCACATATGCCAATCTGCAATCTCCAAAACAGAAAGCTAAAGTTTACATATACCTTATGTTTTTAAGACATGCATGGGAGAAAGTTTACTTTAAAGAAGGCTGGTGAAAATGTAAAGGATCTATGGTTGCTCATGCAGGTCTGGTGCTATTTGCAAACGGGGCTGTGAACGTGATTTGAAGAAAAAGATGGCAATGGCCATATTTTTGTTGTTGTTGTCATGGACATTCAGATGAAAAGTTTTTTTTTTAATTTGATGTTTGGGAGAATACTATTAGATATGGTTTGATCATGCATAGTTACTCAGATGTATAAGTTCAAGTAAATTAGTAGGCTCCATGGGACATTTTTGACATAGACCTACAGTACTGGCTGAGATGGTGTCAGAACTGTGAGGAGAAAGACTTGGCAGCATCTATCACATTAATCCCAGATGCTATCATTGTAGTGGTTCTTGTGGTTTGGAGTCAATGTATATAAGCGACGGTTCCCTTTTTGCCGAATGATTTAGAAGGGGTGGGATATAAACTGTATTCATTATGGGCACAGGTAAGAGGAATTTCTTCACAAGAAGCTTTTTAAGATTATGGGTTTGTGTTCTAGAAGAAGTAACGTTTAATTAAACTCACAACCAGATTTTTGAGTTTACCATACTTTTGTTTTGTAGAATATATTAGAATGAAATAAATTTTAATAAGTAGGCCCCTGATTCCTGCCTACTTATTATTCCTTCCTATAGCTTGGTACAGAACCACTTCCTCAGAGAAGACTCTTGTGTCTGTACCCTCACTTTCATTCTGGCGCCAAGATTTTGAGATGAGTCTTTCCTCTGTGTTTGTATCATGTAATGGAGGTTATATTTACACTACTGAACCTAACACAGGAATTAGATATTTACTTTTGGAAACCAGTGTTCATCTAGACAGAGCCTAAGTGGAAATCTCTTCAGACTGTCTATTGAATACACATAGGTTCAAATCCTGTTTTGACATGTATTAATTGTAAATAAAACTTAGAGAGCTAGTGCCATAATCAATCCAAGCACAGATATCCTGACCTACAAAATGTGGTTAATACAAAGGTTAAATGTAATAATATATGTGAAGTACTTATCATAATGTCTTCTGAAGAGAGTAATGGGAGTTTTATTTGTTTACCACTGTATTTTCTTCTTCTGTTCCACTACCAAATGTTGAGAGAATCCCTCTGGACACTTACATAATATTTTTTCCTCTAGACAGACAGACATGCACACAAACACACACATACATTTTTATTGGTAACTCAGAACCATTTTTAATTTAAGAGTGAACATTAGAGCTTAGCAAATTATAAAAAGGAAAACCTTATCTAAATCAAATCTGAAAATAAGTCAATTTGTAAAGACCAAGGACAAATTTATGAATGGGATTGTAATACCATTTCAAACTCCTATTTTAAAGAATTTATAGGCTGGGTGCAGTGGCTCACATTTGCAATTCCAGCACTTTGGGAGGCCAAGGCGTGTGGATCACCTGAGGTCAGGAATTTGAGACCAGCCTGGCCAACATGGTGAAACCTTGTCTCTACTAAAAATACAAAAAAATTAGCCAGGTGTGGTGGTACACACCTGTAGTCCCAATTACTCAGGAGGTTGAGACAGTAGAATCATTTGAACTTGGGAGATGGAGGCTGCAGTGAGCCGAGGTAGTGCCACTGCACTCCCGCCTGGGTGAGACAGAGGGAGACTCCATCTCAAAAACAAACAAACAAACAAATAATTATAAAACAGGAGGCCAATAAAGATTCAATTTTTAATAAATTTAGCTGATATGAAATATCCCATATGAAGTTCTTTACTATATTATTAGATATACTAATAATTCTTTTGTCAGGTTCATTTTTTTTTTAACTTTTTAAGTTCAAGGGGCTTCATCTATCTTTAAACTCCATGCATGTAGGATAAAGAAACCCTAACTATAGGTAAGCCCAGCTACTCATTAACCCCTTCAGCAAATCATATCCCAAACTTTTGAGTAGGCACTGGGCAGTATACAAATCAGTAAACCTGTTTGCACGCTAGTGGAGTACATGAGCTCTGGAGTACAAGAAGCTAGTTTACAAGTTGGAATAAAATAAGTCTTAAGGAAAGAAACAAGCAGTTTTTAAGAACTGCAATAGAAGTGGTAATAAATTCTAATGGGAAATGAAAAAAGCAATCAAGAAACTTTTCATGAGGAAGATAATATTGACCAAAATCTTCACCTATATATGAATGAGAATTCTGATAAAATAGTGCAAGGTAAGAAAGCATATTCCAGACTTTAAAAATAGATGAACAAAAACACAGAGGTATTAAGGTATGTGTCAGGTTGATTAGCTGATACAAAGTGTGATGTTGTGGTGGGAAATGAGACCTGAATGGTAGCCATGGGACAGATCAATTGGGAACTGACTGGAGAAAAAATTATAGAAATTCACTATTTTCTAAATACAAAACCTCTCATCACCTAAAGATAGCCCATCACTAAGTCAATCTTTTTCACAACGTATGGCAATCATAATTTTCAATTATTTTAAAATGTTATTAGCTAAAGTGCTATTCTAGATACTGTAATTGAAATTATGGGAAATACATTGTTGAATGAGAAATTAACCCTTCCTTTAACATACTTAAAAAATACTGAAGAATACAGAGAAGCCAAAAGAGAAAAATGCTGTAACAAGGAAAAACATAGTAATGCAGAAGAATGGGTAGTTAATACAGACAGGGTATGTACATGGAACAAGGGAAACCTTCAGGAAAAAATGATATTTAAGCTCATCCTTGAAAACGATGAAGAAAACAGAAAGACACTGCAGGTTGATAGAAGAGCAAGGAAAAGGCACAGGAATGGGAACTCAGTTCCAGTCTAAGGAAAATAAGAACACAGAGGGAAATACTCCCCCCCGCCCCTTCCCTGAGGGAGAGACAAAACCATGGAGAAGGAGGATAGTAGCTAGGATGAATTGGATCTCTAACTGGATTTGCATGTTGGGGGAAGATGACAAAATGTATTGTGTATGATAAAAAGTATTCTACAGGGTATTTTAAAGCCATAGGAAACCAAAGGAAGAAAAGTGCCATAACTGGACTGATTTGTTAATAAGAAGCCTCTGGCAATAGTCTAGAAAATTAATTCACTCATCCATTTAACCTACAGAGAACCAGCATCTACTATGTGCCAAGAACTTGGCCAGATATTGGAAATACAATGAACCACCAAAAATAATCTCTGATCTCATAAATCTTATAGGCTACCAAAGGGGTAAATGTTAATAAAACAACCACATAAATAATGTATGATCATAAGTAATAGTAAGTACCATGAAAATACTTCATAAAATGACTTTATATGGTTTAGAATGATTAAGAAAAAAAAGCTCTGAAAAGAAGGGCTGTTTTAGTTAAAATGAAAGATGGATAGGAACTAGTATGGTATGTGTTTGTGTGTATTTGTGAGGGTCAGGAGAAAACATTCCAAGTAGAAGGAAGATCTTGAACAAAGATCCTATGACAGAACAGAGAGACTGTAAGGTAAGTTGCAGCTAAGAGAGTGATGGGAGAATATTGTGAAATTAGAGTAGAATCAGGGCCCATGCAGGGACCCAAGAGACAATTTCGTTCTTGTAGGTTGTTTCTAACACTTTAAAAAGTCACTGAAAATTTATTTCATTTGTAGGGCAGTTCATGACATGGTCACTATATACAACATTATATTAAAATTCTTTACATTTTACTTATACAATCCTAGAAGTTAAGGATTATCTATAGTAAATTTATACTCCCTAATTGAGAACAATATGGACTATAATAAGTATGATGTGATAGTAACAAAACTCTAAATATCTGCTTTCAAAACCAAAAAAATGTAAATGGCTTCATGTTTTAGTACTTCAAAGCATAAAATATAAAAAATGATCATAATATTTTCACATCACAATTACTTTCATTTTACTACTTTAATACCTTTTATATTGCACAAAATTATTACAGATCTAAAATCTTTTCCTTTGACATATTATGACAAATCAAAAGAATAAATAAATAAAAGAAAGTTGTAGCTATTCCAGTTACACACTTTTGGTAATCTTCATTGCTTCCTAATGCACAAAACATCTGCTTCCTTTTTAATCACCATTTTATCAACACATCGATTTATAAAATTGAGAGTTATGTCTGATAAAGGCAGAAGTTAAACATTCTAGTCACGGATGTTTCCTACAATTCTAGGCATCCCAACTGAAATATAAACTTTTAATTTTGGTTTTTAGATATCTCTGTACAACGTACGGCTATGAAAATGTCACTTGCAATCGGCTTTGAGGTGACCACAAAGTCAAGAATAAGGATGAGATGCTCAGAAAGTTCAGAAAGCACTGAGTCAAAAAAGAAATTCTGCACTTTCTTGTTTTCAGCAGGGAAGCTTTACTCTTTTCATCTAATATATCGTGGTGTAATATTGTATATGACATAGTATACTGTGTGACTGAGACCTTTTTTCCTTTTGAAAACTTGACGGATACTATGTATATACTATGTATGTACACAACACATATACTTAGATCTTCCATTTATACGATCAGCCATGGAAGAAGGAAGACAAAGGGACAGCTCTGATTCTCTCAGGGCATTTGAGTCTGTGGTCAAGAAGACCAAGAGGCAGAGTTGAACAGGAGCAGATCACAGGCCATCAGAGTGCCAAAGGGAGGAGCTGTAAATAAAAACAGTCTTCTCAGTTGCCAAAAAGAGAGGCCAAGTGAAGACTGAGAATAGAGAGCTTTATTAAGAGTTCTTATGCGCAAAATCCAAAAGCAGAAAGAACAACTTTCAAGGTATTCAGTCTTCATTAATAACATTCTTGCATTAAGTAAATGAAATATTTATTGAGCATTTATTACATGTCAGATTCTGTGTTAACTGATGAGAACTGGAAGTTGAATAATCCTGAGTCTTTAAAGAGCTCACAGTAGTTTGCAGGGGATAGATACATAAAAAGATAATTTTGATATATTGTATCCTGCATTTATCGTATTTTTGTGGAAGCAAGGAGGAATAACAACTAACTTACTTGAGAAGAATTGCTTGAAATTCTTTCTGAAAGGTGGAATGATTGAAATCTAAAAATAATGAGAAAGAGTTATTCCAGGTAAGGGATAACATGAGCAAAGACAGGCACTATGGCAAGCAGTAGTATGTAGCGTGGGGAACTATAAGCAGGATTGCTAGAGATTAAGTTATGAACCAGGGAGTGTGAAAACAGTAAGATGGGTAAGTAACTTTGAACTAAATCATTAAAAGATGTCATCTTAAGTAGTTTGGATTTTATCCTGAAGGTAATAACAAACAATTGAAGGTTTTCTTAAGCAAGCAAGTGACATAACAACAACTGTGTTACACACACACACACACACATACATACACAAAATGCATAACCAGAATGGTTCTGGATTGAATAGACATGGGCAAACATTAAAGTAACCGAGCAATCAAAAATGACTGCTAGGATTCTATAACTTAAAAGGATTTCAGAGGAGAAACCTACTTTAAGGGAAGAATAAAATGATCAGTTTTAGAAGTGATCCGTTTAAAGTACCTACTATCACTAAGGGAAAATTCTCATAATCAGCTGCAACTAAATGAGCATGAACCTTTGGGTAGAGATCACAGCTAGGAAATGGAAAAGTTCAGATCATTAACACATGCATACATTGAAGCTGAAACAATTAGGATAGATGAAATCATCTGTGTATATGTCCCTCATTGCAGAAGAACAGCAGTAGACTGAAGACAATGCCTTCGGGGACAAGTAGCATTTAATGAATGGGCAGAAAAAAGAGGAGTCTAAAAACAAACAGCCAAAGGTATGTTAGGAATACCAGGCGATGGAAATGTTCTGAAAACCCAGAGTGGAGAGATCCAAGAAGGGTCTTCTAATTCAGACCCATTCCAATGTCAATGCTTTCAAAATTGTTAATGCTTTTTAAAAATAACAATATTAATAATAAAAAAATACCTTCTACTCACGAATTCCTTTTGATTTTTCTAATTTTCTATTTCTTTGTTTTCTTGTTTCCATCCTCCTCAGACCCCAAAGTGTGCTAACTATAAAAGGGTATGGGATGTGACTGCCAATTTGTAACAACAGAGCAAGTAAACAACAACTAGGAAGGTGGTAAGAAGAAGGTATAAGTGAGAGCTTAACTCTTTTCAGTTGCGATAGTTCCAAATTATGACGTAGAAAGTAAATCTCAGTTGGACTTCGTTCGGCTCATTCAGATTTGATTTTGCAGTTAGTGGCTTAGCCTTACTCTTCACTTTTCTTTCCTTCTGATGCTCCCTCTTAAATCATATTGGAGTTTACTGGCACTTCTTTTAGCAGCGAGTGGGGAATAGAAAATAAATTCAATTCAAGCAATATACTTATGTAAATGATGCTTATATTTTTATATGAAAATTCAAAGCCAGATATTTTAAATGAGTATCACATTTGTTTTGACTGCCGACCCAAAGCAGACCACCACCACTCCTCCTTCTAGAAGCCAAGCATAACAAGAAACACAAGCAACCAAAAAAACCACACATTAAACAAATCCTAAGGAATGTATTCAGAAGCTAAATAAACAGTGGAGGTCACCAAACACATGCACTGTCAGGAAAAGGGGAATGAAATCTATGGAAAAAGAGAAACCACCTGCCAATTTCAAATAATTCAACTTCAGGAACTGACTGTGGTGAGCATACTTGCTGATCCTAGACAGTCACTACTCAGACTTTCTATGCTTTGAACATTAGCAACAATAATCTCAAATTTCACATGTTGCAGAGCTTAGCACCCAGGTGTTATATTCACAATTTCAATCTTGAAAAGTGTCCTTCCCCTTTTAGAAAACAGTGAGCTGCCTGTGGTGTTTTGAATTTGGGAAAAGCAAAAACAAAACCTTAAGCTTAATTCTTTGTGTCATTCATACAAAACATGTCTATTCCTTTTATTAAATTAGTTACAAAACTGACATTATCTGGCAACTCTTCCTATAATATGGAAATAAATAAAACTCTGACTGGAGTTTTGAAAAAGGTTCAACACGACTGTCCCATATGGAAGATTTTTCAGTGATACCTAACAGTTTACAAATTCAAGGTAGGGTCCAAGACTGGAAAAGTCAGTAAATTCATGTACTACATCAAGACTGGAAAGTTAGTATAAATTTCAGTCATGAGAATAAGAGGCAAGAGCATGGAATAGTCTAGGCATTTTCTGGAAAGACACACTTCCAGGATAACTCAAGTGATGGGTCTCTAGCAAAATTCCAGTAATATAAAGTGGCCATAGGTGAGAAATTGAGGTATGGAAATCAGTAAGGGCCATTTTGTCAGAATGCAACTCAAAAAGAAAGTAAGCTTAGATCTAGCAACAAGAATAGAAGCTCCAATGGTTTACTCTAGAAATTTAAATCGTAGCCCATATTGCAATAAATATGATTTGGGTATAATGAAGGAGTCTAAAGCTAATGCTTCCTGGGTCAGACTGTCAGGAAGAGTTCTCAAATATTCAGGCTTAGCAGTGAGCCTCAACAGATGGAAGGGAAGGGAGTTATTTCTGGAAAAGTCTGACTACTTTCTTCTTCTAACACTGCCATTAGGTAAGATGTTATTAAAGCACTCAGTCATAAAGAACTAGGGAAGATAAGAGGGTAAAATGAAGTTAGAACATGGCCTGACTACTCAATTGATAACACTCACTTCCCAAGGTGTTCTAATCATCTTCAAGGCTTTGTTACAAAAATGGGAATCTAAGATTGGATAGGCTGTTATCTTCGTGCTATCTGAAATTGCTCAACAAACATCCCCACTAAATGGATATTCTGCTAGAATCCTAAAAGTGACAGAGAACTCACTCCTTTAAGAGGTGGCTTACTAACTCTTTGGAACACTGTTGAAACATTTTTCTTTAAACTTAGCCCAAGTCCATTTCTTTGAGGCTTAGACTTTATTAGTTCTCATTTTATCCCCTAGAATCAAATAAAACGGGCTCTAATCACTCTAATAAGTTCCTCTGCATCCTATTCACTATCTTATGAATGCCTTCCAATTTGCCTGATACCTCTTAAAATTTATTAACTAGGTGAAGAACTCCAATCTAGTGAGCAAAAAGTAGAAAGGGAGTAATGTCTCTATTCTCTTTTATAAAATAGTTGTATAAATAAAGCTTTAAAAAAGAGCAAAGACTAGATGCAGTGGCTCATGCCGGTAATCCCAGCACTTTGGGAGGCTGAGGAGGGAGGACTGCTTGAGCCCAGGAGTTCAAGAACAGTCTGAGCAACATGGTGACACCTCATCTCTATTTAAAAAATAATTAATTAATTAATTTTAAAAAAGGAATCATGTTGTCCTCTTAGCAATCTAATATTAACTAAATCAATTATAATGTCCACATCTTTTTTCTTTCTTTTTTTTTTTTTTTTTTTTTTGAGACAGAGTCTTGCTCTGTCACCAGGCACCAGGCTGGAGTGCAGTGGTGCAATCCTGGCTCACTGCAACCTCCATCTCCCGGGTTCAAGCAATTCTCCTGCCTCAGCCTCCTGAGCAGCTGGGACTACAGGTGCATGCCACCATGCCCAGTTAATTTTTGTATTTTTAGTAAAGACGGGGTTTCACCATGTTGGCCAGGATGGTCTCAATCTCTTGACCTCGTGATCCGCCCGCCTCAGCCTCCCAAAGTGCTAGGATTACAGGAGTGAGCCACCACGACTGGCCCACATCTTTTAAGACAGTATCCATATCCTGTGAAATAGATGGAAAGGGAATGATTTTTAAAATAATATATGCTAATTATAAAAATTTGGGACATTAGGAAAAGAATTAAGAAAATTTAAATCATGTATTACTCTAGCAGGGTGGGGCATGGAAGATGACGACCAAAACAACATGGCATAGGTGGGCTAACACTCATGATGGGTAGAGGAGTACATAACAAACTGGGTTTTTGTTTGTTTGTTTGTTTGTTTTTGGTTGGTTCTTTTAATTATAAGTGATAGAACCATATGGCCATGAATACTACAACCATCGACTACCATATAGCCATGAATATTTTTGTTTTTCTTCAATTGGTTTTCATGCAAAGGAGCTTTGCTCATTGCAAATGTAAGCCACTGAGACAATCGGTGAAAAAACAAAAAGAGCAACAGGGCTAAAGACAGGGCTCTTTATCACACACACAGAGTGTACCCTTCAGCTAATCAGTACTCTTTGGGCTTGGTTGTTCAACTAATTATGATCTACCCAACTACATTATTATCTCCTCCTTATTTATTTTATTTAGGCTATCATGGGAAACATTTTCAAGTACTTTACATGTATACAATCTACGACTGTTTTTTTTTTCTTTTTTCCTAGTCAAAACAGTGTAGTTAGTTGGACAAAAGTTTGTCTCTGTGAACTCATGGTTGCTTCTAGTGAACATTGCTTTCCTTTCTTAAAGCTCATAAGTCATCCCTTTAGTTATCTGTTCTGGTAACAATTTTATAGCTTTGAGCACCCATCTACATTTCTCTGTCTCTTGTTCCTTCTGTCTTCCCTCTGTCCCTCTTTCTGTTTAAATGGAGGTCTTAGTAGCTACCCTTTGCACAATTATTTGGGCAACATTTCTACTCTCCACATCTACTAAAAAATTCCAGCCTGCAGTTTCACAAACCTCATTTACATATGTTATCAACTGATAGTGGGATAAAATTTGTTCATGCTAGGTTTGGAAATAAGGAGCTGTTTTTTTCATAATCCTTTCCTTAATGTGGATTCTGTTTCCTTTTTACCAGTATTTGTTTAGTATGTTTTCAATCCAAAGATTGTTCTTTCTGATTTAAAAATATATACATAGTCAAAATAGAGCTAGCTACATTGTTTCTCTCTTCGTTAGCCATTGATTAAATCTCAAGCATCAGATCCATCATTTCCTTATTCGTTCTTTTTACTCTGAATATGAGGAAATTTGTCTTGAAACAATATTTGCAGTATGCATACTGTATTTTTTTTAACCTGGACTTACCATTCAGATAGCTAGTGGGAGAATCATAACAGAGATTATGGAATGGTGCTAATCCCTCCTACCACCAAACTAATCTAGTCACCACCATCCACTGTATTAAATATGTTGATTTGTATTTCCATTGCTTTTTTTCACTTAGAAAAAACGTAAATTAAGTAAAATTTCCCATAAAATGAGTGCATATAAAATAAGTGAGGTCATATATTTTGATATTCAGTGTTATAGCACTTATAATCGAATACATTTTAAATGGTCTTGATCTGCGCTGTTCAACATGTTAGCCATTAGCCACATGTACATATTTATATTTAAATTCCTTAAAATGAAACACATTAAAAGAAATTCATTTTCTTAGTCACACTGGCCACTTTCAGGGGCTCAGTAGCCACATGTGGCTAGTGGCCACTGTGTTGAATAGCAAAGCATATGGAATATTTATATCATCACAGAATGTTCTATCAGAAAGCACTGTTCTAAATTTTCAAAATGAGATGCCTATTTGATTTTCCTCATATGTAGTTTTCTTTTCTGAAATTTCTACATGTATTAATCATTGATTTAACAGGCAGATATATACACAACCATCCAGGAGCCAGGCATGGTGGCACACACTTGTAGTCCTAGCTTCTTGAGAGGCTGAGGTCAGAGGACTGCTTGAGCCCAGGAGTTTGAGGTTGCAGTGAGTTATGATTGCACCACTGCACTCCAGACTGGGAAACAGAGCAAGACCCTGTCTCTAAAAAAAAAAAGTTAATGAAATAATTTTTTAAAAATACAATGTATATATTGTATCTTGGATGAACTATTTGCAAGTTATAATTAAATGTATTGATTCATTCTTGTATCATTTGCTATAAAAAGACAACTAATCATGTAAACAGACTGTAGTGCTTCAGATCATAGGACTTAATGATGATAGTTAATCTAAATTCCCAAGACATTTACTGCAGAGCCCCTTCTAATAGCACATCAGGCAGCACATTTAGTAATATTTGGCAACCAGTTACTACTACAGAGAAAGCTATGTTAATCAACTCAAAATGCATATATCTGATTACAACTCAAAAGGAATATATCAGCGCAAGGACTATGATATAAAAAGATATTATGCTGAAAATGAATGCCCATAACTGAATTTTATTTCTATCCCTTAGTGTTTGTTCTTTTAAGACAATTCTGACATGAACAAATAGAAACCACAGCTAACTTCTCAGTAGCTCATGCATTTTTTCTTTTTTGAGCTAGAAACTTAATAGATCTGTGAAGAATTTAAAAGAAATTGGCAAAAATAATATTAATAAAACAGAGTGGGGAAGTTAAAATAGTCTAAGAAACAGGTAGAGGGAAAACATGGTAGCATCTAGCCTAGTGACTTGAAGATAAATAAAATACTGAATAATTTCAAGGAAAGGGAGAGGATGAAGAAGAAAGAAAGGAAGGAGAGAGAAGAAATGGAAGATGGGAAGTCATAGGACAATGCCATAGGAGAACTTTAAAGTTCAGAAAGAAAAGAAAGAAACCTCTTTAGATGTACAAAATAAAAAGCAAGTCGTGAGAAATAATACAAACCAGAATAAAGCAAGTTGCCTAAAGCCTGAACTTTATTCATGATATAAATACATTCAGGTGAAGAGTAGTCTTGATTTTTGGCAATGGTTAAGTAATGACCCATACATTAAAAGAAAAAGTATAATGGTTCACAAAATCTGACAGAAAAAACTCTTATTGTGATCAGATGACCAAAATGAAATTGTTATCAGAGACTAAATATAAATATATGACAAAACAGAGAAGCCAATGTTTAAAAATATTCAAAGCAGACAAAAGATGAAATTATTTTCTTTGTGCTTAAGGTAAATTCAGGCTAATGAAATCATCATAAATGTCATTTTTAAACTCAAAGATAGGTATGATTATACTTCAGCATTTACAGAGAACTGATGCAACAGCAGGAAGGCTATCAGACCTTTAATTAAAAAAAATGTACTAGAGAACTTCTCATTTTCTAGCCTGTTTTTCCTCTCCAAACTCAACATACTTGAGTCAGCAGACACCTTCCCATCAATAACTGCAACTTATTAAGACAGTTAGTTTCAAGCAAGGAGGGGTGGTAAAGGTTCGGATAGAGTAAGACATGAAAATCTCCAAGGTTAAAAGCAATTCCCAAGTTCTCCCCTTTCAACCTCTCTCCACTTTCCTCCCGTCAAGATTCTAGAGCTATAACAAAGCAATTTTCTTACCTCCCTGATACAGTTTTTGATTGCCACTAAAGCTATTTCATATGTACAAATCATTTGCTTTCTTTTCATTTGTGAGAGAACTAAGGAAGGAAAACAAGGAAATAATGCTAAATAATGCATGCAGGTAACTGATGTTTTTCATAGGATATGATTATTATCTAGTCAGACTTAAACAAATAAGAGGACACTGAGACCAAGAAAGATTATATAACTTTCTCAGGATTATATAATTACTATATGAAAAGTTAAAATCTATGACATGAATCTCTGTCAACATTCTTACCTCCGCACTACAGTATCCCAACTAGCACCTCAGTTCACTAAAGCAACTGATAACATATTTACATTGTACTAGACAACTAGAAAAAGACAAATGTGCATTTACTTTAAAACACAGAAGCTTGGGAATTACAACCCAGTTACACTAACTACTGGGTTATTCATATTTTATATTGCTTTATAAGCTCCAGAAAACAGCAAGTTTTTAAGTGAAGGCTTACAAAGATATACAACAGATAAATCTGACTAAACAAACCTAACTTACTTACTGAAGATAAGTAACGTTGTGGGTTCTTTTGGGCCATGACTCTTCCTCATTCCTGTGTGGATGCCCAGGGCCTGACATAATTCATGACACATTGCAGGAGCTCAGTAAGTATTTGTTGAATGAATAAATAAATACATTTGATTTTCATTGCTAAGCTGTTAAAATTAGGTAAAAACCAAACCAAAATAAAACATAAAACACTAGCTACACAGTCATTCTAAAGACATCAGTAAGATATACCAGGACGTTATACTAAAACATCTTAGGCATGAATGGCTACTTAAAATTTTAGAATCGAAGGCTTCTAGGCAATGGTTTTAAAAAATAACTAACATGGGCTGTGTGCGGTGGCTCAGGCCTGTAATCCCAGCACTTTGGGAGGCTGAGTGAGGCTGGAGGATCACTTGAGGTCAGGAGTTTGAAACCAGCCTGGTCAACATGGTGAAACCCTGTCTCTACTAACAATACAAAAAGCAGCCAGGTGTGGTGGTGCATTTTTATAATTCCAGCCACCCAGAAGGCTGAGGCAGGAGAATTGCTTGAGCCCAGGAGATGGAGGTTGCAGTGAGCTGAGATCACACCACTGCATTCCACCCTGGGAAGCAGAGTGAGACTCTGTCTCAACAAACAAACAAACAAACAACAAGAAAAAAGATGAATGTGGACAACTGAGTAAAGATTTGATAACCTTGTTCAGAAATCTACAATAAAACATTTGGACGAATGTTAGTCAAGTAAAACCAAAAGGAAAAAAATTATTGGACTATAAGTCTGAAAATACAGCTTCTGCTTTTGACTCTACAATGATTTCATTTAACCTTTCCGTTTTCTTATTTGTAATATGAAAAGACGCACTGTGGTCAGGGCTTCTAATTTTAATACACAAAGGATATGGTGGCAGCTCATCACCAAATATGGCTCCCACTAGTTCCTTTGGCTCTTCTCACGCTGCTCCTCCCAACAAGAAGCGGAGTCTATTTCCCTTCCTTTCTAGCGGCGCTACCCTGGTGACTTGCCAGGACCAATAGAAAGTGGCGGAAGTGCTGCTTTGCCAGTTCCGGGCCTAGCTGTTAAGAGGACTGCCTGCTTTTTCCTTCCCCCTATGTAGCCAAGTGCCATGCTGAACTGAAACTGGGTAGTTGCTGAATAACGAGAGACAACATTGGGAAAGAGAGGCCACAGAAGACCACTGAGAAGTCGGCTATGAGGCTGACGCCTTCTTGGAAGGTCAAGCCCAGCCCCATCACCGGATCAAGCCAGCCACCACGTGAGTGACCCCAGCCTATTACTAGGTGGAACAGAGAAGCCACCTAGCCAGCACCTCCCTCAGTCCACAGAATCATAAGAAATAAATTGTTGTTGCTTCAGGCCACTAAGTTTAGCATGGTTTTTAAGGAAGCATTAAATAGATAGTGTATTTCAATCTTTGGAAGTGGCACGCAATTTGGAAGAGTCAAGCTATGTGGAAAAATAACAGAATTTTCCCAAAAATGCAAAAGTCAAGAACCAGCTGAGTGTGGTGGAGCATGCCTGTAGTACTTGCTACTTGAAAGGCTGAGGTGGGAGGATCACCTGAGCCCAAGAGGTCAAGGTTGCAGTGAGCCGTCATTGCACCACTGCACTCCAGCCTGGGCCACAGAGTGAGAGCCTGTCAAAAAAAAAAAAAAAAAAAAGGTTAACATGTAAGCAACAGTAAAAAATTAGAAATTATTAAAAATTATTTAAATAAAACTTAAAATAATTGTTTTTTAAAATTTTTTAAAAACCCTTTTTTGTTTTAGTTTTTTATTTATATTTCAGTTTTTCTAATTGTTTCCAGTTGGTTTACTGTGTTCCTTTTTTTTTTTTTTTTTTTTGACAGGCTCTCACTCTGTGGCCCAGGCTGGAGTGCA